>CABHPP010138068.1:0-36144 GCA_902168425.1 Peromyscus attwateri
CACAGACTTGCTCTCCAGAAGCCAACTGCCAGGTCTCCATGGGTGGGATTTGCAGCATCAGAGAAATCAACCGAAGCTGGAAAAGTGTTGGAGACGCTTGGGAGGTCTGGGCAAAGGCAAGTGTCCTTCTGGGTACCTCCTTCTTTTGAGAAAAGAGGTCTAGATGTGAGGGAGAGAAGTTGGTAGGGTGTCGTCCCAGCTCACACTGAACAGGTAAGGCGGATCAGCTTGTCAGGTGATGAAGAGGAAGGAGGTGAGGAAATCAGAGACCACAGCCACACTAAGTCTCATCAGCTTTAGGTTTCATATATTCAGCAGCAGCATGAACACCAGGCCCTCCACTGTGCTTGCAATTCAGAGGGGAGGAGGCAGAAACACTGCAAGGAAGAGACCCACCAGTGACAAACCCTCCAGGAGTTCTGAGGTCTCCTTGCTCTCCCCCCCCCCCCCACGCCCCACGCCAGCCCCACTGACATCGCTCCTAGAGTTTTGTCATGCAGAACCATAAACTTTGAAAGTGCGAAGCTACCTGGGTTTGACATCTGCAAAGAGTGGGCACCAGCCACCGTTTCCTCCTCTCTGCTCCTTGTTGTATGGGAGAGCAGAGGCGAGAACATACCCACTGCCATTAAGGGGGAAAGGTGCAGGCTCACACTCTGAGCCAGCACTCAAATGGTTCCATGGGAATGCCACACTTTGTTCTATTCCGGCTTCCCTCACAAGGGGTGGGGGGCGGCACATCTTCAAACGCCTGCTGGCTTCAATGGTGACAGCTGCATGCAATGGGTTCACTTACAGCCCGCCTGGTGCAATGAGAGATAAGTGCCGGGTAGGACTTCAAAGACAGACCCACGGCAGCCATTCCAACAGCCTGAAGCTGCTGCCTCCAGTTGGTGGCTCCCTGTGTGCAACAAGTGAGCCCAAGGGGCCCGGGAAACCAGGCCTTCCTCGGAGGCATTGTGAGCCCTGATGCAAGAAGGCAGGAAGGAGCTTGCAGAGGTATTTCAGGGATTTTAGCGAAATCCAGAACGACGACGACGTAGATAAAGAGGAGAAACAGCTCATCTTGATAGGCTAATTTGGCCAGCACTCTTATTACTTTTAGAGGGTAATAAAGTATATCTTAAGACCTAGAAATGCATTCAGGTTGGGTTTTTGTTGTTTTGTTTGTGTGTGTGTGTGTGTTGTATATTTCTCTGGTGTCATCCCAATTATTCACCTTGCAGAAAGCATTCATTACAAACTGACTGTGTTAGGAAGCCTGGTTGGCCTTTGATCTCCAACCAAGAAGCCGTTATGGGAGAAACTGCCACACAGGAGACTTGAGAGTTGACTTGAAATCCCCAGTTCCTCACAAGGGGTAGCACAGATGCCTGGTAAGAACCACATTAAAGAAGCACCCCCAAAGGTAGTTATTTCCTGCCTTCTCCATCTGGCAGGTCCTAACGAAGTGCACCCCCAAAGAACAGGCTCATTGTGACATTGTGTAGACACATGGCTAGTGATGTTTTCAGTGAGATAACGTCTTTTTGATAAATTGCCTCTGTCCGCTGTCACCCACCCAGCTCAGCCTCCATCCCTTCTCTCCACATCTCAAAACCCTAAGCAAACGCAGGCAAGATTGCATAACTTCTCCAAGCCTTGTTTTTTCTCGTCTGCAAAATGGGGCTGAAAATACCTTATAATAAAGATAATAACCTTGTTTTGCCTCTAGTTAGGTGGTGTTGGTTCTGAAACTTGAAAGGAGTCTAAGTAGTGGATGAATTACCATGCATTCATATGGTGCAATAGAGGACAACCGTAACGATCTTGAAAATGTTAAACACGGGGAGGGAACATCACACTGTAGTTGTTACATGAAAATTGTTAAGGTTTGGAAAGATGAATCATCTCAGTAGAATGACCACATGTAGCATGGCACATGGTCAGCACTTTAAAATATTCAAGTCCCTATCATCCTCTGTGTCCAGGCTGAATACTATCTGCCCTCGGAAGCCCTATGTCCCAGCCAGAGAAAATCTCTACCCCAGAGCTTGATACGGCTGCTTTGTTCTCGTCCCTCAGCACTCTATACCTGACATTATGCTAATTCCTGTCGTCTCTTATTTTACCTTGTAATAACTCCCACCCTCCTGTTCTGCTTCAGTTAGCCAGACTTAGTACAACCTTGAAAGCAATCCCGACTAATTAATAAATGATAAGTGTTCATAAGATAGCCGATAAGGCAAATGGCTTAAAACACAGGGTAAATGTTAATTATAATTGCTACATTTTTAAAATGCAGCATAGAAAACTGTTAATATGTTTATAAGCAATAAAAAAGAAGCCACCAAAATTGTGCATAGATGTTGCTACAAAATTACAGCAAAACACTCTGCTAGGAAACATACTAAATAATAGATGTGTTTATTATTCAATCATGAGATTACACTTGCTTTTTTATTGCTTTTCTTAATACATTTGGGGGGCTTTCTTACTACTAGTTAAGAAAACAATAAGTAATATGTTCTTATTAAAAAGCAAATTGCAAAGTATGAAAATGAGGATAAAGGGGGGTTCATGGAGAATTTCAAGAGTTTCAAACTTCATCTGTTTTTCTAACATCTTTAAAACAGCTATTGGGTATTTGAGGGTGAACTAAATATTAAAAGGAAGAGCTTGGCGTGAGTGGTCCTGACCCCATGGCACGTAGCAGTAGTTGAAGAGATGGAACCCACATGCAAATAATAACACAGGAGAGCAAGCAGGGAAGAAACTACTGAGTGGGGTGGATAGCCAAGGTGGCCTTGGGTGCCCATTCTGCTGTGTGTCTGTCATGTTAGGGAACGGCTTCACTCTGCTTCTTAAAAACAGGACAAGCTTGGTAACAATTCCGAGTCTTGAACAATTAACGAAGCCAGGAATATAAACAATTTTCCTGAACCATCAATTTGCAATCTTTCCCCTCACCTGTACTCACCCAACTTTGTTTCTGTGTAGAAACCGCTCTGCCCAGAATTCCCTCAGCTTTCAGTCACCCTGTGGCAAAATGCCAAAATGGGTCAACAGCAGGAGAAAAAGAAGCAGGCCTGAGCATTCTCTACCAGATTTTCTTCTCATGGAACTTGAAGAGTTATGAAGTCTGGGGCTGCAGAGCTAGCCCAGCACTTCCGAGCACTTGTTGCGCGTACTGAGGATCTGGGTTCCATTCCCGGCTCCCACAAGGCAGCTCAAAATGGGGGGGGGGCGGTGAAGGGGGCGCCTAGTGCCTTCTTCTGACCCCACTGGCACCAGGCATGCACGTGGTGCACAAATGCACCAGGCATATACATGGTACACATATGCACCAGGCATGTACATGCTACACATATGCACCAGGCATGTACATGGTACACATATGCACCAGGCATGTACATGGTACACATACGCAGGCCAAACATTCATATACATAAAATTAAATAAATCTAAAAAGTTTTAAAAATGAAGCAAATGCTATGAAATTTTATTTTCAAATGTCATACTGTTTTCCTTGTATGTGTATATTCACGTGTGCAGGTGTACATGCTTATGCTATGCACCCGGTTTGTTTGATTTTGTTTTTGATTTTTTGTTTTTGAGACAGGGTCTCTCACAGATCTAGAGCTCATTCATTAGGCTAGACTGGCTGTCCAGTGAACCCTGAGAGCCCTCCTGCCTCCCCCTTCCCAGCACTGATTCTGTGTTTCATGATCAGAAGCGGTATAAGGGGAGCTTAATTTCTCTCTCTTTCTTTTCCCCCGACTTTGAGTTTTTGAGACAGGATTTCTCTGTGTTGCCCTGGCTGTCCTGGAGCTCACTCTGCAGACCAGGCTGGCCTCAAAGTCACAGAGACCCGTCTGCCTCTGCATCCCAAGTGCTGCGATTAAAGGGGAGCGCCACCACTGCCACCCAGCTTTGGGACAGCTTAATCTCAATGAGATTTACCTACCGTTAAAAATACGAGGGCATGTGGCTGGAGAGATGGCTGAGCAGTTAAGAGCACTGGCTGCTCTTTCAGAGGACCTGGGTTCAATTCCCAGCACCACATGGCAACTCACAACTGTCTGTAACTCCAGTTCCAGGGGATTTGGAACCCTCTAGCATGCAGGCAAAATAAAATAAATATAATCCTTAAAAATAAATACTAGGGGCTGGAAGATGCTCAGTCAATAAATTGCTTGGTGCTCAAGAATGAGGACCTGAGTTCAGTCTCCAGCAATAGAAGCAGAATGCACAGGCCAGTTGTGCAGACATCCCCCCAATGCAGCTACTATATCAAACTAACCAAAGTTTCAATTAGGCCAGAACGTTAACCAGAGGTTTCTTTGGTCAAGGCCAGAACTTTTCGATACTTTTCTTTTAAAACAGAGATTTTTAATTTCCAGAAGGTTCTACACAAAAAAAAAAAAAAAATGCTTTTTTTTTTTTTTTGAATCTGGAGAAAACCCAGCATCAACGCTTAAAACAAAGATGGGGAAGCCACCACTAGCAACAGCCTTCCTGGGGTTCTTGGGCACAGTATGTGGAGACAGACGTTCTGGATGTCTCCTCCTCTCCATGTACAGCCAGGGGTCAACAATTATATTGCAGCACTGAATTCATCTCAGCTCAGTGTGCCAAATGGTCTTCAAGCACACCCAGCCAGGGGAGGCCAGTGCCAGCAACAACTGAATGTTGGCTGCAGTTCAGGACAAGCCTGGTCCTTTCCCCTCCTCTGGGGCTTCCCCAAACTTCTGTTTCAACGGCCAGGCCAGAGACTGCCTTGCAGTGAGCCAGAACCTGGGGCAGCTGTTGAAGGTGCCTCCATCCAAGGAGGTCCATGGTCACCTGCTTCACCTAATCACTCCCTGACGTACAGAGCCGAAACCAGAGCCTTCAAGGAGTTTTCTAAAAATATTTTCAAGTCATTAAAATGCACATAATATTATCAGTTGTCATTTATAGCTTCTGCCTGTTGAGTAACCGGCACTGTTGTTACCTCAGGATGCCAGAACACAAGCATGCCAGGAACAGACATGAGGGCATTATGTCACCAAAACAAAGGAGCTCACATGGATGGCTGTCGGGCTGGCTTCTCTGTGGCTTCCCCTTCCTTCTTCCTACAAGTTGTAGCTTTGTCTTCTTTTCCACTCCCGAGAAGGTGCCAGGTGTTGAGTAATACAAGAGTCCTGCGGTTGCTTTCAAAGAGAGTATATTCTTAAAGTAGGAGGTTTGTCAAGCAGATTATAAAAACTATAACAGATACATTTAAACAGATAAGAGACAAACTTTCACCATTTCCTTTTGCTTAGGTAGGACTATAAGTACTATTTGTAGATTACTGATATTCCCAGAAATCATAGTCATCCGGTGTCTTTATGATGAGGGGGGAGTGATGTGTGTTTTGCCTGTTCCTAGAGCCTTTGGTGGCCAGAGCTACTTGGAGGGAAAGGCAGAGAACAAAGAGAAATGGATACTGGGAGAAGACACGGCCAGGTGTGGAGGATGTTCTGTAAAACTGAAAGTCAAGGGTGCAGAAGGCCTCCTCTTGGTTGCCTCCCTGCCAGTCTGTCACTCTTAGGACCTATTTCCTTAGCCAGCCTCGTTTAGTGCAGCCATCGACCAAATAAGGGGGAGGGGTGGGGGAGGGGAACAGTAGCATTCTCTCCAGGGGAATTTTCAGTGGCTTCTGTACTCTCTAAATCTAACACACATGACTGCTTTACATTAAAGAGGAGTTGGCATTATTCCTTCCATATTTCTGTATTTGATTTGCTTATAAGGATTTTGGCTTTGGGGAGATGTTTACATAGTGTCTAAGTTAGAAATGAGTTCACACACCTCTCAGACAAAAGCAGCGGCCACGATGGTGAAGACTGTTAGTCACTTAGTGCAAACCTCTACCTTTTCGTTTCTGGGCACACAGCTAGACATGCTGGGGAAAGGCACTCCCTGGTCACAAGCACTCAGGTCGGGCTCGCTCTTGGGTGAGCAAGAGATTATCTCTTGCTACTGAAACCTTAACCCATTGCGGTTCTACTTGTGGCAGCTCTTTCGCCCAATGTAACAGTCACGCCCACAGTCGTGTTTGAGTTGAGCATACACAGACAAACGACACATGTGGGCACACACATACAACATACAATCACTTAAGCAATCACCTTCAAAGGTCCAGAAAGTTCCTGTGGAAGCCAGTGAAGCCTCAGCTTCTCTAAGAACATAGACCATCTGAGGAGTGCTGTTCAACCACCAAGCACTTCCCTGTGCGTTCTCTCAGGACTGCTTCAAACCAGCGTCCAAGGCAAGTGTTACAGCTCACAGGGAAGATGAGGTGGCTCAGACCGTGACGTGGCTCTCCCAAAGTCACACAGCCGTGAGTGGAGGTTCTAGGAAAGTCGAGCTGAAGATGTATCTCCCTGAAATATTGGTTCCCCTCTTCACCAGCGGACATTTATTATCTGCCCAAAGCTCAGCATGAATTCCACCTGTTGCAAGCTTCCCTGGGCCACTTCACTTAGAACTGACGAGCTGTTCGCCGGCCCCTCTTTGTCCTGTCCGTACGCTGACAAAGTTGCTGTGCAGTTTTAGGGTGTTTACTTACATGAGCTCTAAGGAATCTGGGTCAAGAAAAGTCTTTGCGACTCTCAGACTTACAGCATAGTGTGATTTCCAATCCAACAGTGAACGCGACGACGACCCAGTGGTAGCTCACGCCTCCAACAGTGTGAGAACACTGTGAAACGGGGCTTACATTGGTGCAAAGGCAATGTTTCCCCTGATAGAATTTAGGCATGATTAACCTGCCAAAAACATTTTTTTAGATTTCATATAAGAATCAACTTGACTTTCCTAATATTAAAAGCTAGTTGAAACACAGATTATTCCTGTTTAGGCCAGAATTGTTTTAGTCTAGTCAATATTGAGAAATGAGAATGATATTAAATGTCCCAAATAATTCCCAAACTAACTATAAGTGGGTACTAATATAGCCAACATACAGGCATGTCTATGCACATATTTAGGAAAATATACCATCTTTTTTTCAGGGTTTTTTTTTTTCCATCTTACCCTTTTACAGTATTTAGCTCTGCTGAGGGAACTAAGGGGAGATAATTAAATGCTTCACATGGCCTCACAACTGCGTTAGTTAGGAGCAATGAGACCAATTGTGTACACACAATTTTAAGTAAGGCACTTGCTTAATAGATAGAGACGCACTACATTTTTGTAAGCCTTCCAAACAGTCAGGCATAAATCTTGTGGAGTTAAATCCTGCCGGCAAGTTCTCACACTTCTTCCTATGCAGGAGCTCAGACTAGGAAGCCGGGCTCTTGGCTATAGGAAGACAGAAAAGGCAGGGAGGATGCTGGTCTATGAGAGCCACCTGGGAAATTCTAAAAGACTCACCATTTGTCATCCCCAGGAAGAAAAGTGGGAAGGGCACATGGAACTCTTGCCAATGTTGGTTTTCTAGAACATGCCTTTGGCGTAGTCAGTGAAAAGAGGGAGAGAAATCAACTGGTGAGCTTTCCTGGCCGAAAGACAAGATTCAAATAAGCTGTTTAGCCTTTGCTTTCAGTGTTCCCAAACATCATAAAGATTCCAGCTCTTGTAAAAGGGAGCCCGTTGTTTACAATAGACTATTCTGGAGAGGGTGGGTGTGTCTCATGAGGCAAATATTTGCCCATAGCAGGGTAATAAAACCGTATGAAGCTCTTCCCCCCACTACTCTATGTGGTCAGTCACTCGTCTATTTTAAGATCTTGTCAGCACAAACATTTACAGGACCCTGGCATTTCTCCTTAAGAATATATAATTGACCTTTCAAGTCCATAATCTCACTTATCAGAGCGGATGGCAGGGATTTATGCAGAGCGGTTTGCTCACCTCTTTGATTTCAGCCCTTTGAGAACCCAGACATGCATCCCACCCTATCCTGTTTTGTTTTCACCGTATCCTGTGCTGTTGAATGGACCTCTTGTAAAAATGCAATGTGTACCACTCTCTTATTTTTTTTCCCCTGAAGTTCTAAACAAATCTTACATCAGTTTTGTAAAATGTGCATCTCTCTTACATTCCTTGGGCCGATTTTAAAGGTCAAAGTTCTAAAGCGCGCAGGAAATCTTTTTTCAAGAATCCACATGGCCGAAAGTCATTTGATCGACAATTAAGCCCAGCAAAAACTCATGCTCCAGAATTGATGGGTTTAAGTGCGTGTCCAGACCAGCATGAGTGGAGACTCCCACTTTTACTGGTATTCTCGCCATTTGCAAAACCTTCTGGCAAAAACACACCAACTAAGAACCCAGGGGCTCCTTATTGCGGCCACAGGAGTCACAACAATTTATCAGATTCTTGGGGAGGACAAAAAGGACAATGGAATCAGGGTCAACTGGATCTACCAGAGCTAAACCCAGCCATGAAGCCCTCCCTTAAGCATTGCCAACTCTGCTTCCACCGTGGCGCCCACCCTGCCTCCTCTCCGGGCATCACTGAGCACCACCACACATCTCTATTACTCTCTTCTCACAGCCACTCATGAAACGACGCCTCTCACACACCAGTACCCGGTAAACACTCCACTCTGGGTTCCTCTTCAAGTTAGTTAGGGTGCGAACAAGGCCCCAAACTCTTTTTTGTTTAGGGCTGAATGATGTCCACCATCCAAAGACAGGCACCAAGGAAGCACTCAGCTCTGTTGCTGTAAAAGGAATAAATAGCAGGATAAACACGGGATATGATCCAGAGAAAAGCTCTACTCGGGGTCCAGGAATGGGACCCAAAGCAACGGGCTCCCAATAGCAAGAGTGGTTGGAAGACTGGGGTGTGAAGAGAGGGAAAAGATTACATGTCATAAGAAAAAGGAAATGATGTTGATAATGATTCCTGGAGTCACTGCCAGCAACTTCAGCCAATTTGCCTGCAGGTTCTCAAAAATGTGCCAAATGGGGCCTGATGCTACCAGGATTAAGAGCATTCCTCATGCAGATCAAAGGAAGACCCTCAGAATGATTTTTTAATTTCAATACAAATATTGTCCCCCCAAAAAGGAGATCTCCAGAATGCTAGACTTAGCACATATTAAAAGAATTTCTCAGATCACAGCAGGGCTAATCTTTACTGTCACAAGATTCATTCATTCATTCATTCATTCACTCATTCATTCATTCATTTGTTCAATGTATTTGGCACCTGTGAGAACAGTTTTACTTTCGTGACTGTCTCGAACTCAGAGGAAAGGGAACATCATGACTGGGGGAGATGGGATCTGGTGACCTTCAGCTCTTTGCCGGGTCATTGTAACCTCTCCAAGCCAGACCTACTTCATAGAATCAGTACGTTATAGACAACGCAGGTTCAACAGGCAGAGCTCTCATATAATAGAAGGGCCAAACCAGGTTGGTTGTAAAAACAAACAAGCAAACAAACAAACAAACAAAAAAAAAACCCTGTAATTTCGAGTGTGAAGGAAAAGTTCCTGGAGATAAAAACAAACAAACAAACAAAAAACATATAGTCATTATAAGCATTGTTGGAATCCTGCACAGATCCTTAACTTTAAAATGGATTTCCTCTCCATGAATACAGCTGTCACACTTCCTTCCCTGAAGTAGATGCTGTTAAGTTTATTTACTCATTGGTACTCAGAATAGTTTTTTTTTTTCCTTCAGCAGTCTGGGGAGGCAGGCAGCCGGGTGGGTGGCTGTGGGGCCCACACTGGACCAGCATCTGAGTCGCAACAAATCCCATATTGTCTAGACCCTAATGAAATTGCTTCTGGCGTCTCCAGGAAAGTGTTTACTCGCCTCTAAATTAACTCCATTGTCCATCTGAGAAGAAAGTAAGTCAGTCGGCTATCAAAAGGAAAAAACGGGGTAGGAACGGAGGAGTTCTTGCTTACAGCAGTAGGTTTTATTGGTTTTAGTTTTGGGGTTTTTGTTTTGTTTTTTTGTTTTTTTGGTTCGGGGGGGTTGTTTTTCCACAAGTTCCTTTATGTCCTAAGACAAAGTCTAATGTCGTGGCTCTGTCCGATGATAATGAATTTTCTCAGACCAGCCTTGGGCTCCCTGGTCTGTGTTCCCCCGCAGGCTGCATGCAGAACCTTTTCCTCAAGTGACGGACTCCTCTTTTACAGCCAGTCAGCACCTGCTCTCAAAACCTGATCCCTCCCTGGTTTGTTTCAAGTGGAGCCAGGGGATCCGGACTTAATTAGCAGTGATATATCTCTCCTACTGATCAGTTCCATCCAGCTTCCCCCTGGGGCCCCAGATTTGTCTCTATTTGGAATCCCTGCACTGGCTGGGCGGCTTGTGTTAGCTGGCAGACGCTGGGAGAGCACGCCGGGTGGGAAGGCTCGCCGCCGGGTGGTGGAGCAGGCCTTTGGCGGGGCTGCGGTGGAGGCAAGTCCTGGCGGCTTCCTACAGCCCAGCGCCCACAGCCAAAGGCCAGGCTCAAAGACAAGCCCCTCCTCAGACACCGGAAGAGACTCAGGGCGGCTGTGAATGACTGGAGACGGTGGTCACCCTCACCCACTGAGGGAAGCACCCTGGCAGAGGCCTGGGTGTTGTGAGCTTGCAAATGGCCTTTGGGCTGCTGAGGAAGGATTTGTTTTTTTTCATTTTTTTTTTTTTTCATGAGGGGAAACCGCCTCCTGCTCTGTACCATCTCGAGCCAAAATAACATGTTTTGGCAACCATGATTTAGCAATTAGGGCCTCAGCTCACTGAAAGCATTCTTCCATGCAAAATATGCCTTGGAAAGAAAACACTCAACCACATCTGAGTGAAAATATAGGAAGCGAACAAAGCGGTGACTGAGCAGGGAGAGGCAGCGAGGGGCAGGCAGGAGCGCTTCGGAGGAGGGCGCGTTTGGCAGCTAGACCTTTCCATTGCCCTGACTCCAACTCTAGCCCCGTCTAGAGAAAGACTGAAGACTTAGCATAACAGCGTGCTGTGTGTTGGGCTCCATTCCCTGGCCCTCAAAAGAACCTTCCAGCAGCATCTAAGGGGAAGAGAAAGAGCTATGTCGGCCGGTCAGTTCACCCCTCGGCAAAGACTGAGCAGGGGAGGCCGCAGGGGCTGGGACCCCTCTCAGTACTGATTCCTTGCCTCCCATCCTGACACCACGCCAGAGCCAAGACCGTGAAAGCAGAGAGGTTGCTCTTCCCACCATTCCATGGAAGCCGCATCCTTTGATAAAGAGAACAGTCAAGCAGGTTAATTAACATCGATAAGGTACATAACGGAAACACAGGGAGATTATGACTCAGGGCAAATCACGTCTTCTGAGACGTTCCGAGCATACATGATGTCATATGTCACAGTCTTCTGTCACGCATGGTCTGCCATGGTCTCCCTTGACTGTCCTTGCTCAAGTCCCCAGTTTGTCTGCTGAAAAACTGTAAAGACTAGGCTTTGAAGGCAGGAAGCAATACCCAGTTACACCTTGCACACAAGAACACGTCTCTACAGTGAGCTCAGCAAAAACCACATCCTCCTGTGCAGCTGTGGCAGAGTGTGGCAGAGCCAGGGCCAAGACACCTGGACTCCCCTTCTTTACAAGCCCAAATACCACCTGTAGATTATCTACAGAAGAAATGTTAGCGGTTGCCAATGTTGACTGAGACAACCAAAGTGATCCTTCTTACTCTGTCGATATGCCACTATCTCATGAACACATTATGTTTTAATCTTACAATTCTGGATTTTTCCTTCATTATTAGAATAAAATTTCTGACACTGAGCAGAGGACAATCCTGGGTTGCTTATGCCCAGCCGTGGAATGAACTGGAGGGGGAAGGAGTGAGTATTCCTAGAACTTGTAGTAATCCTTCTGTCTCACTTTCCTGAGTGCTAAGATTATAGGTATGAGGCTGGGTGGTGGTGGTGGTGGTGGCGGCGGCGGCGGCGGCGGTGGCGCACGCCTTTAACCCCAGCACTCAGGAGGCAGAGGCAGGTGAATCTCTGTGAGTTCCAGGCCAGCGTGGTCTACAAAGTGAGTTCCAGGACAGGCTCCTAAAGCTACACAGAGAGACCCTGTCTTGAAAAACCAAAAAAGATTATAGGTATGATTTGCTATACCTGGATTACTTACTAATATTCAGATATTATGATTGTAGTTTAACAATTGTGAACTCTATTGTTTAATGGCTGCATCCATTCTTACAGGGTAAATTTCATGGGATCAAGTACTTTAAGATTTTTTTGTGGGTTTATGTGAATGTGTGTGTGTGCTTATGTGAGTTTATGTGTACCATGTACATGCAGATCAGAAGGTACAAGATCCCCTGGAACTAGAGTTACAACTGCGTGTGAGCCACTTGATGTCAGTGCTGAGAATGGAATCCAGGTCCTCAGCAAGGGCAGTAAGGGCTCTTAACTACTAAGCCATCTCTAGCCCTATCAACGAACTATTTCTAATAAGCAGAGGGGTCATTTTCTTATTGTCTATTTCCCATAATCACTCACATGATAAATAGGATTTGGTCATTGCACTGGGGTTTCTGAAGTCAGCTTTTGAAGTATAAAGTATTGGAATTTTAAAACAAAAGCATGCTATCTTTGGTTAGTATATATCAAGTTTAAATATTCTAGTGATCAAAGACCAAGATGTCTAAGTAAAATATGAATCAAACACGATGCATAGTCTTCTATTTTATGTAAACTATAATTTTGCATTAGTAATACCTGTGTTCAACTGAGTAAGGTCAGATTATCAATGTTTTCAGTTGCCTGTTGCCCCTTTAACCAGATCAAATGTTGGGTGACCAAAGAAGCCGGCCCACACAAGCATGGCGGAAAGCTCCCATTAGTCGGCCGAGGGTCTGGCCAGTTCTCCATACCTCCCCTTCCCCTCTTTCAAGGGCAGCAATCTGAATAAGTATAGAAGCTTGCTAACATGATTGCCTGCACATTCCGGCCTGACTTCCTTTTGAAACCTTTAGAAGTTCTGCCTACAACTAAATTTGGTCCCTAAAATCTTTAAAGTATGTAATATATTTCCTTCTGGGTACTTTTAGAGAAAAAAATTATCTCAACTTTTAAGGTCTTAATGTTGTTGGGGGCCAGGGTCTCTCAAAGGAGCGTCTTGAGGCTCCGCCCCTTCGTGTGTCTGGACCCCTACTCTCATGGGCAGACTCTGCACCGAGTTGGCTCTTCGAAGGCAAGATGTATCCAATGCCAAGAGTAATCTAATGTCACAAGAAGAGCATGTGACAGATATGGAAATTGATAGCAGATGTTTTAGTTATTTTTATGGATGACAGCTAGAATATTTTACCAAAATGTTGTTTTATTCCAAGCCTGAAGGCATTCTGACCCCAGAAAAAAAATGAAATGACCTCATTTTTGCCAACATTTGAAAGGACCACGGGACTAGAGGAAGTGACCAGAAAAACCTTTTAGAATAACTTTCAATAATTAGTTACTCTTTGGAACGTCAAAAGCCAAATAAGCCCATATGTCATATAATAGAAATTAATTATTAAATTAAGAGACAAGTACTAGAGCCCAACAGACTTCACATGCATAGATTCTAACCAAGATTTTAGAGACTAAATTTTTGCAGGAGTCTGAGGCCAAGAATATCATTGAATTACCCTCTAAGGCACTTACCCTTAAATAGTTCATTACATAGGTCTGAATAAAAGTGCCTTTAACGTGAGTCTTTATTATTAACTGGTTTAATGCAGTTTAGAGATAGGTTTACACAAGTATGATGTGCTTTTTCCTTAACAAGTTTGTTGGTGAGTTACAGGTGACTTCTTTATCCACATCTCACATCTGAGAACGTTGCCACAGTAACACATGGGTATCAATCTTCTGTAGCCTTTCACTTCTTCCTTTCCTAAAATCACTATGCTTTCTGAAAACACTGGGCCATGAAGTGCTATGGCATGTATTGCTATTGAAAGGCTATAATAATCTAAAAAGTGAAGCTAAGAATATAAGGGAATGGAGAGATGGCTCAGTGGCTAAGAGTTTTTATTGCTCTTCCAGAAGACACAACTTTGACTTATGGCACTCACATCTGGCATCACAACATCTGGAACTCCAACTCTAGGTGATGCAATACCTGATTCTGGCCCCTGTAGATGCTTGCATGCTTGTGTGAACACACACAGACACATAAATAAAATAGTAAATCTTGTTTGTTTGTTTGTTTTAAAGCTAAGGAAGTAAATAAAGGATGAATGCGTATCCAGGGGCTGGTGAGATTGCTCGGTGGGCAGAGTGCTTGCGCTGAAAGCGTAAAATCCTGAGTTTGATTACCCTGCACCCATGTACAAGGGCAGGGACGGCTGTGGGTGCCCATAAGCCCGGCATTGTGCAGTGGAGACAGACAGATCCAGCCAGCCTAGCCTAAACAGGGAGCCCCTTGTTAAAAAAAAGACCTTGTCTTGAAGTAATAAGGCAGGAAGTGCTGGAGGAAGACACCAGAAGTCTTGCTCTGGAGTTGGGACCTGCATCTTGGCACACTCAAGCGCATGCACCCCACAGGTACACCAAAATAAAATGAGAGACACGGTGAGGGATGGTGGTGGGGAAGCGGGCCGTCTCCGTCACCTTGTAAAACTGTCTGAAATGCAAGCAAGCAAGATCCTAGCAAAGGAGCAACAGCATGCAGAAAAGTGCATTCTGGAACAGCGATAGAACCTGACTCCCAAGTCCGGACCTGAAGTCGCCCCTGGAAGAGCTCCTGGGATGAGACAGGCGTGCGTGCAGATCTGACTGGGACAACTCTGCTTTGCAGTGGGAGAACCAAGCCTCCCTGACCTTGGCTGAATCATTTAACCTCTGTGGTTGAGTGTCTGAATTTATAAGAATAGTGATTCCAATTCTGCCGTCCTACCCGGAGACACGGGGATGACCAGTGAGCTGCCACGAGCCGTTTCTGGAACCTTGGGTCCAGCTTTATCACAATGTTATTTATTTGATTAATGGGCAAGATGATTATTTATTCAACTAGAATTCCTATCTCTTCAAACCCTCAGCTGTACACCAGACAGTGGTTGCATTCTGAGCCATGGGTGCACCAGGGTGCTGCCGTAGCACTTTATAGTCTATATGCAGAAAATAAACTTCTTTAATAGTGAGCCCCATTGTGTCTGTGCTCCCGCCCAAGCAAGGCAGGAGCAGGCAGCTTCTGGCTCCAGAAAGCAAAGGCTTGTCTGAGTCTCTATGTGGGGACAGCAGCATTTTAATTCTCTACAGAGAATTAGAGCGTTGTCTCCTTTATTTCCTGTTGACTCAGCGATCTTCTTCCCACATTTGGGGGTTTGTGGGAAATGAGGAATTTGTATTTGGCCTACTGGAAACAAGGGCTGGGAATTAGCTACCATCATGCAGACCCTATGGGTTTTTGTTTTTCCTTCTAAATAATCTGAAACTCTTCTCAGAGAGTCATTAATATTAATAAATATTATATTTTATTTGCTAAAAGCAGAACCTTGGTGATAGAAAAACTGACTAGATACCGTATAAAACACAGTTTGAAGATTCTCAACTTCCTTAAAATTATTTCAAAAACAAACCAGCCCTTGTAAATGACATACAAAGCCTCATTTTGTTCCAACCACTCCCTGCCCTTCTCATTCTCTCTTGCTCTCTCACTTCAAAGGCCCTGTATCAGGGAGAAATTCTCAAATTAGTAATGATTAAGAATATAAATTCTTTATGCATATTCAAGCATATACTGCAAAAGGACTTGCTATAAATTTGGTCCAATTTATTTAAAAGTTCTTGAAAGATTTACGAACACTTTACATGTTTCCTATTTTCTATTTCTCTATTACTTAAGCAATTCAAGAAAAAAAATCCTTAAACCCACATAAATGTTCACAATTATCTTTACTTTGTTTTTGTTTTGTTTTGTTTTGAGACAAGGTATGACTATGTTGTCCAGACTAGTGTCAAATTTGCTATCCTCTTGCCTAAACCTCCCAATTCCTGATGTTACAGATGTGTGCCATGGTGTCTGGATATGAATTTTACTTTAAACTTCTAAAATTGAAAGAATTAACCATTTTAATCATGTGCCATTATGTATATATAAAATTTTATGCACATAAATAAGTTTGTATATATTTATAATTTTAACCACTTCAAAGAATACAATTCAGAACTGTGTGGTCATTGGCATGACTTTCTCCAGAAATGCCATGTTATTAAACACTAAATTTAAAATTCTACCCAAAAGAATTGTCCTAATCCCCAGGATAAACTGGGAGTTACTGGATTCCATTAAAGGTGGCTTGGGAATAATCATTTGGGGTCAGGTCTGGTCTGGGTGCTTGGAATTTGGCCTCTGTGGTTAAACAGAAGGGGGGGAGGAGACACATTCACACACACAACAAAGCGTTCATCCAGAAAGCAGACAGGATGCTTATGTCTGAAGTACACAGCCAAAGATAAGGAAGTAAATGATGAAGTCAGTGGCTAAAATCCACAAGGAGACAGAGGATAGACATGAGGTACCTCAGGGAACTCTGTAGGTGGGTTCTTGGTGGCAAGCATCCAGGAATTTTTCTCATGTGTATTCCACAGACAAGATTTTCTTATCTAGTTTCTCTTTACTGTTTTGCCCCTGTGTATTCTGGGAAGGAACAAACTCACAGACATAGTAATTCTGTAGTCTATCACATACAACATATTTTGAAATTTGGTGGAAGAAAGAAATGCAGTCTGTGAGTGTCCCCTGTAGCTTGTTAGGCTTGTCCATTTGCTTTTGTTAATATGGGCTGGAGTTCCATGTTTGGTGTTGTTTGGTAATTGGAAAAGGAGGGAAGAGGTTTGCTGAGGCCTTAGCCAGATGGAGTTCAAAGGGAATGCTGTATGAAGCCCTTTCCTTGAAAAAGAATGATCAGAAGTCTATAGATTTGTGAAATCAAAGGCTTAGGAGTCCATAGTAAGATGTAGCCCAGAATCAGAACACAGTTCTTCTCTCAGCTTTTGGTAGAATTTTCTATCCCACCAGCCAGCTCCCAAATAACCACACAGAGACTTATTATTAATTATAAATGATCAGTTAGTAGCTTAGACTTGTTACTAACTAGCTCTTACAAGTTAAATTAACCCATCTTTCCTATCTATGTCTACCACCTGGCTCAGTACCTTTCTTTAACATGGCATGTTTATCTTGCTTCTCCCTGCACCTTCTGGCGACTCCACCCTTCTTCATTCCAGAGAGCTCTCTCTCTGTCTGCCAGTCTCACCGAACCTCTTCCTGCCTAGCTATTGGCCATTTAGCTCTTTATTAAACCAATCAGAGCAACACATCTTTACAGAGTACAAAAAGATTGTTCCACCACACTCAGCATCTGAACAAAGGATGGCAGGGTCCTGATGTTGCAAAGATGAAACATTTCCTGGCCGTGTTGGTTAGTTTCCTGATTGTTTGTTTTGTTTTGTCAACATGGCACAAGCTATAGTTGTCTGGGAAGGAGAACCACAACTGAGAAATGCCTCCATCAGATTACCTGTATTCCAGTCTACGGAGCATTTTCTTCATTAACCTGGGACGGTCCAGCCCACATTGGATGATGCCAGCCCTGGGCAGGTGGTCTTAGGTTCTACAAGAAAGCAAATTAAGCAAGTCATGGAGAACAAACCAGTAAGCAGCATTCTTCTGTGGCCTCTGCTTCAGTTCCTGCCTCCAGGTTCCTGCCTTAGCGTCCCTCTGTGATAGACTGTAACCTGTAAAGCAAATAAACCCTTTCCTTCTCAGAGCTGCATTTGGTCAGTGTTTAATCACAGCAACAGACAAGCTAACCTAAGCAGTGGCTTTTGCTACCGGTGGTACTAGTGATCACATCATGAACAGGGACAGCCAGTATTCTTCAAGTGGTTTCAGTAGGTGTGATCGTTTGGAGACAAAGCAGAGGAGTGCAATAGGCTGACACCGTGATGTGTGGACAAATGGAGAGTTTATCATGTAAGGGTTTCTGCAAGCAGCCCACAGACACTGAGGAGGAGCGTGAAACATAACATGTTACAGGGCAGAAGACTTGATCTCACTAACCTTTGAGTCCCGTTATGTGAATTCAAAATATTCCATCTTTTATTCCTAAGTTCCCTCTGCTAAATGACAGCTATATTGATTATTAACAAAAAAATGTAATAGTATTCTATGGATAAATTATACCTCAACCAAAACACTAAGGCTGCAGTCAGAAGTGTCTTATGAATATTTGCAGAGCAGAGATAGGACACTATATTATCAGCAAGTAGAGAAGAGGCTGCAACATTTTAACTCCATGCTGCATATACAAAAAGTTCATTTGTTCAACTGAGAAATATGTTCAGAGGTTTGACTATGAATAAAACTATGAAAAAATCTAGACTTTCTTTGTGTTGGTTAGTTTCATGTCAACTTGACACAAGCTAGAATCATTTTCTTTGAGGGGGGGCATTTGAGACAGGGTTTCTCTGTGTAGCTTAGGTGCCTTTCCTGAAACTCACTCTGTAGCCCAGACTGGCCTTGAACTCACAGAGATTCACCTGCCTCTGCCTCCTGAGTGCTGGGATTAAAGGCATGCACCACCACTGCCCGACTAAGCTAGAATCATTTGGGAAGAGGAATTCTCAACTGAGAAAGTGCCTACAAAATATTGGACAAGTCTAGTGGGCACTTTCTTGATTAATGATTGATGTGGAGGGTCTAGGCCACTGTGAGCAGCACCATCCCTGCGTAGGTGATCCTGGGTGCAATAAAAAGGCAGACTGCACATGCCATGAGGAGCAAGCCAGTAAGCAGTGATCTCCTACAGCCTTTGCGTCAGTTTCTGCCCCTGGGTCTTGCCATGAGGTCCTGTCCTCTATGATGCAGTGTGACCTGAGAGTTATAAGCTGAAATGCACCCTTAATTCGACAGATTGCTTTGGGTCATCATAGCAACAGAAACCTCAACTAAGAAATTGGAACCAGGAGTGGGGTGCTGCTTTGACAGACCTGTTCCATGTTGTTATGGGAGAACTGTAAAGAACTTGGGAACTTTGGGCCAGAAAGACCATTGAGCATTCAGAGCTTAATGAGCTATTGTGGGAATGTGGGAAATAATGTTGGAAGCAGTGAAGATGATGAAGGCCTGGCTTGTGGAGTTTTAGAGTGAAATTTGAGAGCCCCTTACAGATTCTTTTGGGGCCATTTGATATTTTGAATGGTTCTAATCCACTGGGGCTGAAAAATCAGCTGTATTAACAAAAGACCAGAACCACTAATGTGAGACCTTTCCTTTGCTGGGACAATACTAGTCAGCTGAGGCTGAAGAATGCATTGTAATTAAGAAGAGACCAATGTCTAAAGCAAGAAATCCATGGCAAATACCACTACAGGTGTCCCTGAGATGAAATCTGGGAACTACTTCCTCAGGGTCAGCACACAAAAGCTCTTGTCCAAAGGGGGCTAAAGCTGCACTTTGTACTGGTATGTGTAAGAGTCTCCCAAGTGGTATTGTATTTGAAAACCTGAAGAAGTGCTCATGTTTTAATCACAGCAACGGAAACCTTAACTAAGACAGATTGACAGATACCAAGTTAAATGGTCTGGTTAAGACACAAGCTGGGTGTAAGGCCAGACACAAAGTAGCTTCAGTAACAGCATACTCTGTATTTCAGCTCTAGGGTCCCTCTGCACTTGACCTTCTCAGTGACAATACTTGGGGCATCTGGGTAAGTTCCAGGTGGTGTGGAGAGAAGACTCAACATGTGGCCAGGCTTGTTCTACCTAAGCATGACACTTTTCTCTGGCTACAGTCACTCCAAGAACCAGACATAAGGTACAGCCCTCTCTTCCAGAGACTCAGTTAGGCCCAGGAAAAATCTCTGCACTTCCTCCCCCTCTCCCCAGCCCACACTCACTGCAGTCTTACTTCATTGGTTTCTTCTGCCACAGCCTCGGGTCTCCATCCTCAGTGTTTCTAGTTTGTTTTGCTTTGCCCTCTGTCCTCTGCCCTCTGGTTGCACAGGACACCGCCATACATCGTAGGACAACATTAACCTTCCATATTCCACATCTCTATAATCCACACTCTGGCTATTTTTATTTCCTTAGAATTTGAAAATCTTCACTTCTCTCAACAAAGCCTGGATCTCCCTAACGAAAATCTTGGCTTCCACATCTATTTTCCCTGAAATGGGTTTCAAGAGCCTGTTTTTGGAAGCCCAAAGCTCAACACTAGCTCCTTTGTTCTTGGCCATTACTCCTGCCTTTCCCTGAAGCAAGGGGTGCTCTTGGCTGCCATGGGCACTAGCAAGAATAACCAGGAAGGAAAAACACATCCACTAATATTTTAAAATATTGTCCCATTGGAGAAGAACATAAAGTAGATGCTGAAGTTGGAAACTTCACATTTGTAGCAATGCTACTTTCACAATTGCAGAATGTTCCCTTGACATGCTAAAGAACTCTGACCTTGAGCCTGGACTCATCTGAGCTGTATGTTGAAAAGGTGATTTTTTTTTTTTTAAGACAAAGAGCAAATAGCCAGACTATTGAGAAGAACATGATTATTACATAATGAAGGAAGTAAAGTCCCAAGGCAGCTGGCAGGTCAAGAGGCTAGAATCTGTGGTACAATTGAAGATGAACTGATTGGGAATTATCTTAGCGGCAATTACTAACATTCCCGAATTCGTGATTTCAGCACCAGTCACGCTGCGGTGAAAGATCTCGCTTCTCTCGGTTCTGTGTGATGGATGCTAGAGGGTAGCTAAAACCTAATGCTTTTCCCCCTTCACCTTCCTTTCAGATTTCCTTGCATCTGGACCATTCCCCACCACAGCCGGCATCTTCCCTCACCCTCAGGAGGAGGAGAAAGTCACGTTGTTAACTCGATGTCCGCTCACCCTCACTGGACTCAAATACCGTGTCTTCACTACTTAGCCAATGGAAAATGTGCAAGACTTACACAAGCAATAATTACTTCTCTAGTCATGATTTACAAAATGGTTTGTCTGTTTTATTAACTCCAATGTTGTTTGTTTATTGGGGATTTTCTGTTTTGTTTTCAGATGAGGTCTTATTCTGTAGCCCAGCTAGTCTAGAACTCACTATTTAGCCAGGCTGGCCAATGAGACAATCCTCCTGCCTCAGCCATCCAAGTACTAGGATTGCCATTATTGGCTACCACAGCTGGATCCTGATATAACTATTCAGATTTTATAGATGACGAAATGGCAGTCTGGGGAGGTTAAATACAAGTTCACAAGCTAGTGTGTCTTCCCTCACGTGTAACCCCATATTGATTCCTTGTCTGACATGGTTCCTTGGCTTCTCATCTGTACACATAATTCATCTTGTCCATGGGCTATCTCTTTCACCTTTTTTTAAAAAATAGGATTTCTCTATGTATCCCTGGCTGTCCTGGAACTCTCTATGTAGACCAGGCTGGCCTCGAACACAGAGACCCACCTGTCTCTGCCTTTCAAGTGCTGGGAAAAAGGCATGTGCCACTGTGCCTGGCTCTGGGTTACCTCTTGTGGGTTACCTCTTGACCCAAATACAGCCCAATACTTCTCTTTCTGTCTGGTGTGTGGCACTCTGATGTGATACCCACCTGTTGGCACATGACACTAGGTCATTATGGAAAGCCAATACAGAGCCCAGAGGCTCATGGGTGGTTCTCCAGTGAAGCAGGAAGCCTCAAACAGAACGCAGAGGCTAAAGAGCCACTGTGAATATCCTCTGCCGACAGCTCTCTGGGTTTCCGGTCTAAAAGTTCACCAATTGATTCGTGAAAAGAGAAGTCCCGAGGGCTTGGACAGACCAGCATGAGTGCACTGCAGGTAATACTCCAAGGGAGACTGGCATTTAGGAAATGGGAGTTTCACAGGCAGATAATCTCTCTTGGACCTTTGGATCAGAGGGAAGAAAGGGGCAGGAAGGAGAACAGAATTTTTATAGCCTTGTATATAAAGATCTCCTTGTAAAACCAAACTTCAAAGGGACAGAGCATATCGCTGCTTTCCAAGGAGTCTCACTAATTATCACAGCATCTCAGCAAGCAGCACATACTGAAGGAATATTCCTCAGATGAAGAAACTGAGTAGAAAATGGCTTGATTCTTGACAACCAGAGAAATACAGCATGGAGTGCTTCCAGCTTCCTAACATGTCAGCAACCTCTCTTGAGCTCCAAGTACTTCTAAAAGAAAAGTCTGTTCAGACCATGTGGGACACCAGGCACTGTGCCAGGAGCCAGGAAATAAGTCCCTGGCCTAGAGGGCTCCCATGTCACCTGGTCACCAATGAAATTTGCAAGTGGCCTACCCTGGCACCACACGCTAAGCCCAGAGATGTGCCTATGAACGAAGAGCTCAGGGGGTCATGGAGAAGAGCAGTCCCTGGTGCCTAGGAAGATTAAACAGGGCCCTCACTCCATCTCCATCATGAGATTTTAAGAGCCTGCTCTAGCAGGGTCCTGGATTAACACTTGGAAGCATCCGCTAGTTGAGGACCAACCCTTGTTCCTCCGTGCTCTGCTTTCATAATCTCCCAGACTTCATTAGCCACACCCACACACCACCAGCAAATACGACGAGCTGTGTAGTCACAACCCTACCTGCCTGCTCACTCCTTACCATGCACAGTGCTAACGCTGTTCTATGAAGTATTTCATTTAACCCTGCCCAGCAAAATACACCGCGAAAACATTTACATTCCCATTTTACAGATGAAGGTTGGTAGGACTTGTATCTTGCATGCTTGGTCACAGTAAGAGCCGGTGCTGACCACAGTGTAGTGGAAGAGTGGTCCCCTCTGGAATGAATGAGGGCAATGGGTTTGCTCATTTGTACATAGAGTTATCAGATGTGGCTTCTGAAGCTCTCAAATCAGTTAGTAGCTTTCATCTAAATAAATAAAATCGATATGGGCCCTTTGTGTCTTTAACACCCAAACTGCTCCCCAGCACCAAATTTCTGTACCCCACACAGAAGAACGAAATCTCCTGGCTTGTAATTTTGTGGGCCACATAGCTGATTGGCAGTGGTGCCGCCAGTTCAGAACCTTTCATCTAAACCTTAATGGTGAGTTATCCTGGAAGATTAGGTAGCTTTTCTTTTAAAGCTTCATCTCAAAATATTCTTGACTGGCTGTGTTAAGCCAAAGCACCTAATTAGAGATGACTTAGAGGAATGCCTTCCTCTGTCACTCACATCTCTAACCATGGAAATCCTGAGGCTTTTACCTGCACCACAGAAACCACACTTCCAAGGACATGGTAATCCCTGTGGCTTGTAGCCTTCTGAACTCAGACAATGTACAGCTCTGAGACTCATCACCACTGTTCCCTTAATGGAAAATTCCTATTACCCTACTCTTCCTAGCGGGGTTAAGTAGAATCTCACAGCTGATAGGCATTTAGAGCAGTGGTTCTCAACCTATGGGTTGTGACCCCCTTGGGGTCAAATGACCCTTTCACAAGAGTGGCCTATCAGATATCCTTCATATCAGAGGTTTACATTATGATTCATAACAGTAGTAAAATCGCAGTTATGAAGTAGCAATGAAAATAATTTTATAGTTGGGGGTCACCGCAACATGAGGAACATGAGGTGTCAAAGGGTCTCTGCATTAGGAAGGTTGAAAATCACTGATTTAGAGAAAAGTGGCTAGCCAAGGAATTAATTCTTCAGAGAGTTTGGATAAGAACAACTTTTGTTTTGTTTCTCTTTTTTTTTTCTTTTTTCTTTTTCCTTTCTCTTTTCTTTTTCATTTTGTTTTTGTTTTTGTTTTTGAGACATGATTTCTCTGTATAGCCCTGGGCTGTACTGGAATTTGCTCTGTAGACCAGATTGGCCTATAGTCTCCACCTGCCTCTGCCTCCCAAGCACTGGGATAATATTCAGTGATCAATGGTATGTAAACCTCAAATTTTAGCTTTAATTGCTTGAGTTTGAATCTCTGCCTCTACTCACTGAGGGATGGGGTCATTTAAATGTAACTTGTCTTGCAAAAATACAGGTGACAACTGCAAAATGTTCTGAGATTTATGATTTCACAGACACCTGACCATCTATAGGCAAGGCACCAAAAACCATTCTCAAACCTTTGTGCCCCCATTTTTACAGTAGTAGAGATCCAGGGGCTGACCTGCTAGCCTGGGTTAACTTGTCTCTCCCGTAATTAGGTGCGGCTATGATGCGATCATCTCCATGAGAATGTGAGGGAAAACAGATTCAAGACTTCAAGATTGTGAGGTAGGGACACTAGAAGAGAACTTCTCTTTCTTTTTCCTCTTCCTCCTGCCTACAAATGGGAAGAACTCCACCAGTCATGCCCGTGGTATGCTGAGGAACTATTACACTATCCTGAATCCGTGGTTAACAGCACACTGCAGGGAACATGTTACTAGATATCTGTACCGAGTGAGTCATTAGATGCTTTGGGTATGTATACAACAACAGTATCTGAGTTATCAATTATGATGAGGGTTGAGAAAGAGTTCCAAGACCTGAGATCTTAGCACGTGACTAGTCCATATCATTGCTCTGCCTCAGCTTCGTGGGGGAGGTCAGAAGGGAGGTGACACAGGCCTTTGTGCTCACAGTACGTGTACAGATTCTGCTTTGGTTTGTTTTGTTTTCCCAAGAAACCTGTTTAAACTGAGCCATGTTTTGTGATGGGAAAGGAAAGAAATGAGACATTTCCTTCCTAGGCAAGGACTGGCTGAGAAAACCTGAGGGCAGAAGCCGGGACTGGTTTGCGTTATCACCCTGATGCTAGCTCATTTCTGCTAGGGGAATCAAGCTATCTCAGAGCTCTGAGGCTGGGGGCTGTGAACCTCCTTTTTGACCCAGAAAACATCCAGGCAGATTACAGAAGATGCAAGGTCAAATAGATAAGAAACTGGATGCAAGGTCAAATAGATAAGAAACTACGAGTCAAACGAAAGTCTGTATTTAAGGCAAACAATTGGCCTTTCAAGCTTCAGTTTGGCCTCTGGTTGTCTGTTGAATTAACTGTATATTCATTCCCTAGTGCAGTCTATTTGCAGGTAGGCAAAATAATGAAGGACACAAAGAAGGAACATTCTTGGTTTAAAACAGCAAGCAATACATAAACAATTTGATTTAGCTTTGGGATTGCATGCATGTGCGCATACATGCACATATATAGGGGGATATATCCCCTCCTCAGACTTTCTCTGCCTGTAATCAACTTTACATGGGACTAGAATAAAATTATTTGCTTCCCCGCTAGCATATCTATGAAAGTCACTTCTGGGCTAATATTTTATTAATATAGCTTCAAACATCGCTCGAAGCTTCACACTTGGAAAGTGTTAAATGCACTTCTACAGTGTGTTAGGAAGGAAGCTCTGCTGATTGTGCCTAGGAAGCAGTGATGGAGATTCTGAATTAGCCATCTACTTCTCTCCTCCTCACGCCTGCTGTACATGTTCCCTGTTGTAAAAGGAGGGTCGGCTAAGGGCCTGACCATCTATAAGGAATGGTTTTCGGCTTGGCTGTTTACTTTTCTAAACTTTTAGTGGGCTCTGAAGAGCACTGTGTAAGGACTCCAGGATCCTGTTGGTTTCTTAACCTTTGGACTCAAATTGAGCATCTCATTTTCTCCAGGGACCTTCTGTCACCTACAACAGGGTGCACCAAGATCCCTGAAGGGTATAGAAAGAGTAATTGACACGAGGAGAAAAACTACCCCGCAATCAATAGCTGTGAATAATAATATAGCAGCAATAGCCCATATGTCCACTCTCAGAGACACAAGCTGGGTCAGGGAACATTCTTTTTATAGACTCTTGTTTCTACAAACGCTCCCTTGGCCACCCAGAATTCCCTCACATCAAAATCAGTCAGACAACTTCTCATAAAAGTAGATGGGCATCCCTAAAGAGCTAGTTATTATGCATATTGATGTATATGTGATATTTATATATATATGTCATAGACAAACACTGCATATACACAGAGGACACATACAGATGTATGTTAGTGAAGCATTTTTTAAAGTATGAAAGGTTGGAAATAGTCTAAAAGCCTACTAACAAGAGAACTGAAGAATAAATTTATGCAATGGATATGTATATTGCAATAAAAATGTATGTATTTTGTTACCAAAATATATGAATAAACAATGTTCATGGTAGGCCTGTGTGTTCAATATACCATTTATATAAAAGTCAAGAGATATAAAGCCCAACTGTTTTATGTATGAATACAGATAGACTTGCTCCAGCAATGTATGATCTTAAAAATCATGTCGAGTATAACTAAAGACCAAGTTTAGGATAGTGGTTGTCTCCAAGCACAGCTGGAATGTAAGGAGAAGCCTGGGCTCCAGGAGAGGTACCCAGTGGCTCAGACAAATTTCTAACAGTCTGTTGACCACAAGAAGATCTGAATAAACCTGGTGAAAGACAGCTAGCTAGTCACAGCTTTCAGAACATTTTCAAGATTCAGATTGTTTCCTGGACTTTGCTCATGTCTAAAGCATAGAATTTTCTTAAATGTTCTTTTGTTGTGGTGCTGGGTATCAAATCAAGGACTTTAAGCATGCCAGGCAAGCTCTGTACCATTGAGCTATGGCCAGAGCCTTTTTTGAAATGTTATTACCAGGCAGGGTTCCACTGAGTTCCTCAGTGTGGTCTTGATCTTACTCTGTTGCTCTGGCAAGCCTGGGACTCATGATCCTCCTGCCTCAGCCTCTTGAGTAGCTGAGTAGCTATGCTACTAGGCCCGGCTCTCAAATGGTTCCTTGATGGATAAGTACCCCTAGATGTCATTGCTTCATTAATGCATACTCCAGGGGATGCTGGCCCTTGCTTTTCCCGAAAGTACAGCTGTGACTAAGCCAGCATAAGGCTGAGATAAAGTCCCCCACTACCCTGGTGATGCAGCTGGGTAGAGCAGGCAACAATGTTCCATACCAAGCATTTACTACAGGCTGCATTGGAAACTTACGGTACTCTTTGAAGTATTTCCAAGGAGAAAATAGTATTTAAAGCCCCATTTTATAGATGAGGGAACTGAGTTGTTGAGAGTGGTCATGCCAAGGTCCCTGGGCAAGCCGACGATGCCAAGAATGCAACCAGTGTCTCTTGCACTCCATTCTGTCCAGCTTTCTGAGGACTGGTACCCACAGCCTTTTTTTTTTTTTTTTTTTTGGTTTTTTTTGACAGGGTTTCTCTGTGTAGCTTTGCGCCTTTCCTGGAACTCACTTGGTAGCCCAGGCTGGCCTCGAACTCACAGAGATCCGCCTGGCTCTGCCTCCCAAGTGCTGGGATTAAAGGCGTGCGCCACCACCGCCCGGCCCCACAGCCTTTACCAAGAGTGATTTGCAGAATTTTTAAGTTGAAAAGGTCACCGATGTTCCCACTGTAGAATGTGTGAAATCACTCCACAGCAGCTCTCTGACCCTGGATGTGGCTCTCCAGAGACGCAGCCTCGCCTGCCCAGCCTAGCTCAGCTGCACTGCATGCTCAGAACAACACCCTGGTGACCTTGAAAGCTGTCCCGCCAATGAGACCTTGACTCTGGAGTCAGGTCAGCTGAGGCCTCTCATCAAGACAGCCCAGGAAGTGGGGACATTCATTCACAGTCTAGATCTATTCAGCAGCAGGCCTGAAACAGAGATGTTGCAAATCCCATCAAAATCTCCTCCATTATGTGACATACTTTGTTAGAACAGTCTAAGGGGTTCGGCTCTGTTGGACCAAATCAAGTTGGCCTGTGTGGAGTATCACATTTTAGATTCAAATCCCTGTTAAACCCTCTGCTTAGGCTCGTGGTTAACAATATTTTTATATCTGTCTTCAGAGATGACAGGCAGCCCAGCTCTCCAGCAGGCCCAGAGGCCTCTGTGCTGCTGTTTGTAGAGTCAGGCTCCGTACATGAAAGACAGAAATCCCACAGCCCCAGTGTCTTCTGATTAGCCCAGAGAAAAGCTGAATGACAAACATCTTTCCAATCTGCCTGGCCCATGCAGGGAAATGGGGCAATCTGGTCTGAAAAGGGATTTAGACTTTTGTTGTATGAGAGGGAGGGGGGATGGAGAAAAAGAGCAGATTTAAATCCACCCACAATGCATTCCCACTTGGTGATCTCTTGGATAAGAAACAGCCTGGCTGGGGTTCAGACCCCTGCCACGCCGGCGCATCTTCCCTCTCCTGCCTCACCAATGGGCAGTCTTGGCCCTCAGGCAAAGTCAAATGCTGCAGAGATGACTGTGCTAGGTTGTTCAGCAGCTTGTTCTTTTGGCTTGAATCTTAGGATGTGTTTATTGATGAATTAAACCAGCCTACAACATTTTCCAATAGACTCCTAAGCTAAGATAAACATCAGTTGTAGGTTATAGGCTGCCTGCTTAGCTGCTCAGATGCCTACTCTAATCATTCTACTGAATATTAGGGTTAAAATAGTGAGAGAGATTTCATAAAATGAACACGAGGCTCACGTCGCAAAAACTGAGTAAAATCTGTGACGAGTTAGTTGGACAGAGACATTGCACGAGAACTATATTTTTGTGTCTCCCCTCCCAGTAGAGAGAAGAGCCCCACAGATATTGAAATTGCACATAGTTGCTAGTGTGATTCTTTTAACTATAGAAGTCAATAAAGTATTTGCTACATTTTGTCACACAATTATATGTGCGGGGTGGGAGGGTTTGGGGACTAAATATGTATTTTTTTAATAATCCAAAAACCACGTGGATGGATAACATTTATTCTGGCTCCAAGCAAGCCCTCTTTTTTCCTCCTCACTGCATACATTTCAGGGTGGCCACTCCTGTGCTGGTACAATAAAGTGGCCAGACTCAGGAGAGTCCCTTTCCTAAAGGTGGGTTGGAGGCCAGTGTGCCCCGTAAAATGGCCGCCAGCCTCTCCCCGGGGGCACCTGGGTCTGTCTGTCCAGGGGTGTCTTGTTCTGTGGGCATCAATGCAGGGCTCCTTCAAAGGCAATTATCTGGACAAGTCTTCAGCGACCTCTTGTTGCTGCTGTACTTGGGGAAACAGCATTCAGATGCAGATCGGCCTGAATCCCATCAGCCCATTCAACCATACGTGCGTGAGTGTGTGTGTGCACACGCATTTGTGACTACACATCACCCATGTATTTGCACTTATGTAAGTGCTCCCTGGAGCATTTAAAACCCCCACCGTAAGAAGTCCAAATAAGGAGAAGCGCTGATTTTTCCCCCCCAGGCAACTTTGTCAATTGCTTTTGTGCTCTTATAAATATTTCATAGCAAATATTTAACATGATTCTTTCCTCAGTCGGATCCGCTTTGAAATGCTTCTCAAAGTGAATTCTCCACCAACAATAGCTTGATGCAGTTTTTTTTTCTTTCTTCTCTTAAGCACAGGGTCTGCTGCCATAGCAGCACGAATAGGCTTTTTTTTTTTAATGGAAAAGAAAAGATACTTTGCATTAATTCAGTAGTCCAGGAAGGTGGGGGCGGGGAAAGGCGCAGCACATGCGCACCTCAGATCAATGCGGAGCCCCTGCTTACCTTGCCCTCCCCTCCCCCAGCGCGCCTGCGATTATCACCCAGCCGACATTAGAACTGTAATGGGAAGTGACACGTTTATGTAAATGATCCACAAGCGGATTTTGCTCTTGTAAAACAGAGCAGTTACTTTGGGCTTTCTAATTATTTCATGCCTTGTGGTTCTCTGGTGGTGCAGAGACGACTCTACTTGAAAAGTGTTCTGTGATTGACAGACTTCTGTCCCCTTGGAGCTCATTAGGGCTCAGGCTTTCAAAGATGGGAAATAACCCTAGCAGGCACCAAAAAAGAAAAAAAAAAATAGAAAGAAAATAAGAAAGGGGGAGGGGGTAAAGAATTCACTCTAGCATCAACGACACTGTAGTAGATTGGTTTGTTCAGATTTATGTTTTGTTGGAGAATTGATGTTGCCAGGAAAGGGCACTATTGCCGTCTTGATCCAACCAGGCTCTCTACTTAGGTGCCTCTGATTTCTAAAACCCACGTTTAGAGCACCAGGTATGGTGTAAAACAGAAAGAATTTTCCACCATGAAATCGTACCAGATCTAGTCCCTATTGTCACCCTGAAGACACAGCATGACCTATTCCTTCATCCAATCATTAGAGAATCAATGAAAGGAGCTAATAAGTGGAATGATTGATTAGGAGGGTCTGATCACCTCGGCTGAAAGAAGTCTGGGATGGGGGTGAGACGGAAGACTTCAACATTCACTGATGGTCCGCTTCCTGTGGATGGATTAGAACATGCAGACAGACGCTATCCGTGTACCTCCAACTAGACTAGGGCAGAGGCAGAGAGATTAGGGACTGGAAAAAGCAGGAGCTATTGTTGGGGTCTTAGAATGTTCTCCAAAAGTGCATAGGCTGAAGACTTGGCCTCCAGGGTGATGCTGTTTGAATTACTGTGGGCCTTTAGGAGAAGGGGCCTCATGGAGGTCCTTGGGACAGATGGAACATTGTGCTGAGAGTCAATATGGGACCCTGGCCCCTACCTCTTCCTCTTTGCTTCCTAAACGTGAGGTGAGCATTTTCCTCTGAGGAATGCACTCACCATGCTTCACCACAGGCCCAAAGCAGTGGGTCCAAACCAATCATGTACTGAAACATCAAAAACTCATGGCAATCCTCCTGCCTCAGCCTTCTGACTAAGATACTTACATATATATATATGTATATATGTATATATATATGTTTTAAGGCAGGACATAGTGGTGCATGCCCTTAATCCCGGCTCTTGGGAGGCAGAGGCAGGCAGATCTCTGAGTTCAAGGCCAGCCTGATCTACAGAGTGAGTTCCAGGATGGCCAGAGATACATAGTGAGACCCTGCCTCAAAAAACAAACAAACAAACAATGTATTACAATTTGTATGTGTGTAAGTGTGTGGGTATACATACCATGACATGCACGTGGAGGTCAAAGGACAATTTACAGGAGCCAATGCTGTTCCCTCCTTTTCGCTTGTGGGTCCTAACTCAGTCAGACTTGGTGGCAAGCATCTTTATCTGACAAGCCATCCCATTGGCTATAAGACACTTTTTACTTTATTTTGCATTTTTTTTTAACTACCACATACCTTTGTGTTATGCCTCCTGCCCTGACCAGCACAGCTTGGGTCCTCGAACCCTGGCTAGGGGCAGCGAGGGGATGAAGACAAGACAGACACAGATGGCTCAGTAACGCTGAGAGCAGGAGGTTCTCTAACCACTACCCACTACCCACAATCCACACGGAACCTCAGCACAGGTGAGGGGTTAGGTCGACTTGGTAGGAGGTCTCTGTAGGCGACCGTCTCAGGCTGTAAGCATCCAGGAGGAAGAAGCTGCAGTTACTAATGTGTGCACACGCTGGTCAACCATTTCTAACACTCATACCCTGGAGAAAAGCTTTTCCATTTCTCTTGAGCCTGGGCTAGATGAGTAACGGCTTTTCCAGTTGTGACATGGGTCCTAGGTCCTGGGCATCATGGACACGGTCATGCCCACACAATCGTTAGGTCTCAGACTCAGGACGAATGGCGAACTGAGGTGCCTATTTAACATATCAAAGTGGACCTGGCCCCCAGGTTCTCCCAGCATCCCTCAGTCCCTACTTGTTACAGGGTATGGATGGCATACCCTACCTTCTACCCCAAACTTCTCCAGCCCAGGGTCCAGACTGCCCTTCTCTAAATAATCCAGCCATCTTGACTATGCCAGTCCCCTGGCCCAGGCTGCCCCTCTTAGTAAGTGGTTCCTCTCCCCTCTCCCCTCCCCCCTTCTCTCACATGACCCAGCTCAGTCTGATCACATTCACTCTGGACTCTCCCAGATGTCCCTACCTCTGACTGTGCTCTCCCTTTTATCTACAGCAAACTTTCTCCCCCACCATACCAGGAGCAGTCATGTCCTTCCTTTTTTGTTTCTTTTTTTCATTCAACATTCATCCAGGACTTCCCTCTGCTCCCTACATGTCCCTATGTGTCATTGTCAGTGCCTGATTCTAAAATAAGCATAGATAACACAAGAAAAACCTTACAGCCTATTTAATTTATTAATATGGATATAAAAATCTTATATAGTACATGGTTGTGGTAGTTTGAATGTAATTGGCCCCCATAATCTCACAGAGAGTGCCACTATTAGGAGATGTGGCTTGGTTGGAATGGGTATGGCCTTGTTGGAGGAAATGTGTCACTGTGGGGGCAGACTTTCAGGTTTCCTATGCTCAGGATAGTGCCCAGTGTCTCAGTCAACTTCCTGATGCCTGCAAGATGTAGGACTCTCAGTTACTCCTCCAGCACCGCATCTGCCTGCACACCACCATGCTCCTCACCTTGATGATAATGGACTGAATCTATGAAACTGTAGGAGAGCCACCCCAATTAAATGTTTTCTTGATAAGAGTTACCATGGTCATGATGTGTAGCTAGAGTTTTCCTGCCTGGCCCACGGTCAGGATAAATCTCTTTCACCTGCTAGTCCCACAGCTGCTCAGACCCAACCAAGTAAACACAGAGACTTATATTGCTTACAAACTGTATGGCCGTAGCAGGCTTCTTGCTAACTGTCCTTATATCTTAGATTAATCCATTTCTATAAATCTATACCTTGCCACATGGCTCGTGGCTTACCGGCATCTTTACATGCTGCTTGTCCTGGCGGTGGCTGGCAGTGACTCCCTCCACCTTCCTGTTCTTTTAATTCTCTCTGTTAGTCCCACCTATACTTCCTGCCTAGCCACTGGCCAATCAGTGTTTTATTAGCAACACATTTGCCATACAGAACATCCCACAGCAATGGTGTCTCTTCACAACAGCAAAAACCCTAAGACAACTGTCTTTGTAAGTTATTGAAAAATTTAAAAACAAGCCCAAGTGTGGTTCCTCTAAGCAATGTTACAGTAGTTTAGTAATCTGAATGACCATTCTAGGAGAGGAAAACAAAAGAAGGCAAAAATCTATCAATGCAGAACAGTTTCATGAAGTTTATATTGATTTATGATAAAACAATAATCATGATAAGCCATGAATGAAAGCGAATTCTTTAATTGGATATAGATTTTATAGCAAAAACACTAAGGTCAATGTGATAGCTGAGGGATAAACTTTAGAGTTAGTCTTTAAGACCTGGAACAAAACCAAGTTCCTTTCATCCTTGCTAGTGTTTAACCTGAATTTGGACATCCTTGCTAATAATTAGAATGAGAAAATAGAAAGAAAAAGATGGGGAGATGGGATTATTTTAAATGTCCACATCGTCTTTGAAAGTCCCTCCAAAATGTGACCAAGGAGCTTTGGAGACAGCTCAGTCAGTAAGGTGCTTGTTGTGTAAGAGTCAGGACTGTGGTGGTTTGAACGAAAGTTTCAGGACTGTGGTGGTTTGAAGTGAGTGGCACTGTAAAGAGGTATGACTTTGTTGCAATGGGTGTGGCCTTGTTGGAGAAAGTATGTCACTATGGGGGCAGGCTTTGAGGTCTCATATATGCTCAAATCACACCCAGTGTTTCACTTCACTTCCTGTTGCCTGCAAGATGTAGAATGCTCAACTACCTCTCCAGCACCATGTCTGCCTGCACACCGCTGTTATATGATATTTTCTTTGTGTCTGACAAGTAAAGCTTGCCTAAAGATCAGAGGATGGAGCTAGCCACTAATTAACCATAGAGGCCAGGCAGTGGTGGCACACACCTTTAACCTCAGCACTTGGGAGGAAGGAAGCAGGAAGATCAGAGTTCAAAGCCACCCTGGGCTACATGAGATTGAATCAGTCTAAGAGAGAAACAGAGCCAGTTGGTGGTGGTGCACGCCTTTAATCCCAGCACTAGAGAGGTGGAGACAGAATAAAAGGTGAGTAGAGACAGTGTTATCATTCCCAACATCCTAGCTGCTTCCAGAATGCCATGGCTGTGCATGCGCTTAGTCACTCCAGGGCCTTATGTCCTATGTAATCTGTGTGCAGCATGGCCACATAATCTGCTCCAAATGTGGCCACATAATCTATGCACATGCATGGCATGGCTATGTAAGCCCCTGTACGCATGCTCGAGGTGATCTTTAAAAGCAGATTCCACCCATTCCCTTTCACACATTTCCTCTCCAGCAGGCCTACTTGCTCACCCATCTTTCCTATCCTCCCTCAATAAAACTCTTAAAGTGGGTTTTGTTGTATCTTGTGGTCCTTTCTTATGCCAGGTAAATAACAGGATCTCAGAGGCCTCCCCAGTTCTGTCTTAGGATTCATAGAGACAGGATCTCCCCCACTGGGTCTGAGGATTTGTAGAGACTAATTAGGATTGTGATTCATCTGGTGTCCAACTTTTGGGGCATACATTCACAAAAAGCTGCTTGCCCGTGGCTTTGCAGTGACTGGCACAGGCCCGAGCTGCACATGGGGGAACCTGCTGGAGTCACCGCCTCACCAGCTAGATTTTTCTTTCTTTTTTTCCTCGAGCCCTCTGAGTGAGTTTGGGATTTTTCTGTTGCAGCCTCGCTGCAGCAAAATCCACAGGCTTCAAATGCTGCTGTTTTCACATGTTCCCCTGTGCAGACGGTTAACTCTTTGGCTTCTCTCCCAGTGGGTTTTGGGCTTTCTCTGGAACCCCCTTCCTTAAGATGCTGCCACACAAGTAGCTGCCTTGACACCCACTTCTATGCTGCAGCAGTTAGCCTCACACTTCATCAGCAGCAGCAGCAGATTTGGTGAGACAACTGGGAATTCTTAAAGGGAGGAATTAGTTAAAAGAGAGAAGTTTTTCCCACATTAGAAAATGGGAAACACAGGGGCTGGAGAGATGGCTCAGAGGTTAAGAGCACTGGCTGATATTCCAAAGGATCTGGGTTCAATTCCCAGTACCCACATGGCAGCTCACAACTGACTGTAACTCCAATTTCAGGGGATCTGGCATCCTCACACAGACATACTTTCAGGCAAAATTCCAATGTATGTAATAAATAAATAAATATTTTTAAAAATGGGAAACGTTATTACAATGGAGAGAGTTAGGTCTCTATATGATTACAGGATGAATGGTTTAAAAATGGAACCATTAAATGAGGGGATAACAACTTAAGCAGGATTGACACAAGGTTAATTATCATTTTGATAACCTTTATTGTCAGTTTGATAATTCTTGGTTTATCTCTAAGAAAAAAAAAGTTAGTTGATATGAATGCCAAGATACAGGTCTCAGAAAAACTTATTAAAACAGGTCATAGAGATATTTAGACCCAGACAGAGGAATTTAAAGGAGAACCAAACTTACCATTACATTACAAAATTAGAGAGAAACAGCCCAAGGTTTTCAAACAACCAACCTTTATTTGTCTAGTCACCTTACAGGAACTGCCAAGTGGCAGATATCCCCAAGGCTGTGTAAGAGCTGATTAGATTCCTTTGGAAATGTTTGATTTAAGGAGATTTAAGGAAGTGATAGTCTCATATGGTATACATTCACCTTTTGTGAAGCAGATGTTAAATTCATGGTCAACTAGTAACAGAATTGACCCACAAGACTGGAGAGACTTGGTTATGGAAGTGTTAGAACTTGGTCCTCAATTGCAGTGGAGGACTAGGTGGAAAGATGAGGCTAGGACCATTGAACAACAAAATAGGGCTAGATGTATGGAAATCTCCCAAGACCAACTTCTTGGAGAGGGAAATTATGCTAATGTACAAAAACAGTCTCTATATGATGACCACACCCTGGCTCTATGCCATGCAGTAGCTTTGAATGCTTGGAACAGAACTGAAGAAATCAGAAAGAGAACTGAGTCATTTACTAAAGTTATACAAGGCCCAAAAGAAACCTTCACTGATTTTTTTTTTAACAAAGATTGACTTCAGCTGTAAATAGAATGATACCAAATTCAGAAGTTAGACAAATAATAATTGAATCTTTGGCTTTTGAAAATGTTAATTTATAATGTAAAAGGATAACTAGGCCTTCAAAGGCAAGATCAGCGCCCTTGGAGGAATGCATCTGAGATACAGTCAATATTGAATCTTATAACCATGACGATGCTTTGATAGGAGAGGAGATTTCCAGAGGCTTGAAGAAAAATCAAAACATCGGGTGTTTTAATTGTGGCAAACAAGGTCACCTAAAAAGGAATTGTAGACAGGGCATTCCTAGAAACAATGTTTTTTCTAGGAATAATCCAAAAAAAAGACCTCTCCCTTCTGGAGTATGCAGAAGGTGTGGCAAAGGCCAACACTGGACCAATG
>CABHPP010138069.1:3396-44282 GCA_902168425.1 Peromyscus attwateri
TGTGTGTGTGTGTGTGTGTGTGTGTGTGTGTGTGTGTGTGTGTGTGATATGTATGTGGATGTTATTTCTCAGGAGCCAGCCACCTTGCTTTTGATTCGTTTGTTATTGTTACTGTTTTATGAGACAGGCTCTCCTGGAACTCACTACTTAGCCTATGCTGGCTGGCCTCAAACCTATAGCGATTCACCTGCCTCAGTCTTCCAAGTGCTAGGATTACAGGTTTGAGTCACCACAACCAACTCTTGCTTTGCTAGAGGCAGGGTCTCTTTCTAGGAGTTGGGGCTTGCTGGTTAGGTTACTGGCTGGCCTCAGGGATCTGCCTGCCTGTCCCTACCTTCCCAGGGCTGGAAGGGCTTGCTACCACGCTGGATTTTTTATGTGGATTCTGGGATTAAACTCGGGTCCTCATGCTTCTGAAGCACGTACTTTATTCACGGAGCCATCTCCCCAACCAGATCCTAAGAAGACTAAATTCTTAGTGAAGAATCTCATGACACACCCGTGTATCTAGGGTGTTATTAATCCACTCCAGGTGGAAGAAAATTCTTCCAGAATTTTCTGTGTAGAAACCCTCCAGGAGAACGAGTGCAGATTAATGTGTGTGGGAGTCTAATTAAAATATTTTCGTTTTTCTCTTTTCCATTCTGAAGTCACAAAGTAAAATGATTGAGAAATTCAAGCTTGACACAGAGGCAAGATTGAAATAAGGCTATGCGCTCATATTCGTTAAAACTCTTGGGGTTGCAAAGGAGAGAAATCCAACTTAAGTTGGTTGAAGCCAAAAAAGAATTTTTGTCATAAGGCTCCGTGGATTCGGTGGGATCCAAATGAGGAATATGGCTGGGCCTGGGGGAGCGGCTAGACCGCGCAGCTCAGTGGCTGTCTGGATTCTTTCGCCTTCTCTTGTCTCTGCTTCTCTTTCTGCTGATTGGCATTTTCTATTCCTCAGTCCACATGGTGGAACGGGGCTGCCAACTGCTTCTGCATTTACATGTCTTCATTTTCAGACACTCGGAGGGAGACTGACTTCTTTTTGTCAGTTGCGGTTCCCAAATCTTGGGGGAGGGCTCTGATTGGTCAGTTTGGATCAGGTGCCCACCTCTCCACCAATGGCCAGGGCCAAGAGTGCATCCCATTGTGCCAACAGGCAGACTCCTGTGGTGCCATATGCATGTTGAGGGGCCTGCATGTTCAGGGGGCCGGGGGGCAGAGGAATAGTTCCCAGGAGCCAGGGACACGGTTCCCAGAAATGAGGCCGATGCTAGTCTGACAAACAATAGGGGCCCATCATGTTTCTGGACTGAATTTAAAGGGAAACTATGAAAAGATATTTATTTGGAAGAGAGAATAATATGTTCTCCCTTGTGGCGGAACAGCAGTTAATTTATAACCCACGGTCAAGCACTAAGTGAAATAATGTATGTTTGATAAAGCACTGTGAAAAATTAATTTTCACGTCATCTCCCTCCCTTATCATTTCATAATCTTGGAGCATTTCCATGTGCATGTTTGTGACGTCCTTACCTGGCTCATTCTGCAGAGTCCATGGAACCCAACTGATCTCCTTTACTGAATACTGACCGATGTGCCTTGTGAGCCCAGCGGTGGGTAGTCAGACAGTCAGAGCTGAGAACAGAGAAAGCACTTCCTCTCTACTTGTTTGGGGCCCAGAAGAGAGGTTCTGTGTCCACGAAGAACTCTGCCCTGGCACAGGTGAGAAAGGTGTGTCCTCCATGTAGGGATGCAGGGACCCACGGAGGGGCTAGGAATACTGATGTTGAGCTAGTGTGAACCAAGTCCTAAGAGTCTGGGAGCACAGCACACTGACCACAGTCAGGGTGTTAGCTACTGAGCTCTGTTGCTTATGAGTAAACCTTCTTGTGTCTGTCTGCCTACTGGAAAGAGAGACTAAGATTAGGGGAGACCTGCTGTCTAGTGACCAGGAAAGAGAGCCACACAAATTGGAAGACAGACAGGCTGTGCCAGTCCCTAGATGCTCTTGGTCCTGTCTTAGGGTTTCTATTGCTGTGAAGAGACACCATGACTACAGCCACTCTTATAAAGGAAAGCATTTAATTTGGGCTGGCTTACAGTTCAGAGGTTTAGTCTATTGTCATCATGGCGGGAAGGATGGTGGCATGCAGGCAAACATGGTGCTGGAGAGGTAGCTGAGAGTCCTACATCCAGATTGGCAGACAGCAGGAAGAGAGTGCCACACTGGGCTTGGCTTGAGCATCTGAGACCTTAAAGGCCGCCTCCGGTGACACACTTCCTCCAACAAGTCACACCTACTCCAACAAGGCCACACCTCCTCATAGTGCCACTCCCTATGCGCCTATGGGAGCTGTTTTCTTTCAAACCACCCCAGGTCCTCTCTCTAAAGATGCAAAAGGTGAGCCCTGAAGGTCAAGATGGAGAAGCATTGACTTCATCATTGCAAGCCTTGAAATCTGTCTTCTGTGATAAAACAGAAATTTCAGCAACTCTCTTCTTGTCCAAATAGAAGTATTGTCTCAGCTGAGACACTGGCAGTCTCAGGGAACAGAAAATGGACTCAAACCAGATTCAGATAAGAATGAGATTTATTAACTCATGTAACTGATAAGTCCAGAGGTGACGATGGTCTTGGTGGTAATCAAGTATAGGGAGGGAGTGATGCAGAAGACTTGGGTGATGGCATTCCTCTCATTTTCTCCTTCCTCCTTTCCCACATTTCTTGTGTTTATTCCCATAATTCCAGCTGAAAATAGGCCTTCTTTTTTATGATGAGATAATCAAACATGGACAAAGATGGTCATACCTCAGTTAGTGACCCCAATAGGTAGGGGATGGCACCTCTGAGTGCCTATGTTTAACTCCTAAGGGGAGAGCTACCTAGGCTTCCCTTAGACAGTGTGCTCCCCTGTGACCTGGGAAAGGGAGTGATGCATAGGCCACCTTGGGTATCATGTGCCCTCCAGTGACCTGGGGAAGGGAGCTATGCTTAGGACAGCTTAGGGACCATACATAAGCCTTACTTTAGGTCTTCTAGAGGTTGAAATAGAACTAGACAGTTCTGAAGGTCAGAACAGAGACAATTTTACAAGGAAGTTACTCAGAGTTCCTCCTCTAGAAAGGAACTTCGGGTGTGGGAAGGTAGGAAAAAGAAGGGTGTAATAGAAAGCATGGGTGTTTTGCTTTGCTTTAAGACAGGGTCTCATGTACCCCAGACTGGCCTCAAACATTCACAGGATCTGGGTGCTAAGATGAAGATGTATCTTTTAGTGAGCTGCCTCCAAGCCACAACAGAGGGGTGAATGGGGAGTGTGTTCTGGGTTGTTGGACATCTCTCAGGGTCTCTGGAGCCAGGAAAGCAGAATTATTTCCATGTACATTCCAGAAGAAATACTAGCTATTTTGTGGAAGTAGATAGAAGGTGGTATCAGGGTATCCACATTGCTGGAGATCACTACTGGGGGCCAGAGCAAGAGGGTAGGGAGCTGGCTAAGCTCTCACCCGAGCAAGGGACAGACAAAAGCACTTAGCTCACAGGTCTGTTCAGTCAATAGACCTGAGGTAGTGGGGCAGTAGGGTGGCTGGCATGGTGGAGGCATGGGAATTGCAGACAGAATGTACCATTCTGATCTGAGTCCACATACTGCTTTTCCCAGGAGACGGCCCTGGGAGATGGGAAGAAGGCTGGCAAAATCTGGGTTCAAGTCCCAGAGCTTCCTTCCATTTCACAGGTCTCTTGAAAGAATTAAATGATAATATGGGCAGGGTGTGGATCTGTGACTTGGCACCTTGTGGGCACCCAGATGTGTTCGCTCCCCCTCCTTCCTCTTGATTGGCCTGTCCCCTTTCCGGCTGGTACTTCCCCCGAGCTCAGCTGTGCTCAGCTCTTACTTCTCTTTCCCACTCCACCTGCAGCCTCTGTCTCCTGGGACCTCCTGTCCTCAGAGGGACCCTCTCCACTGACCTGGAACTTTCAGTAAATGCCTCTTCTTGGCATGGCTGGCTGTAAAGGCAACAAGCTGTGAGGTGGGTGGTCTGGGCCTCTAGACTTTGAGCACTCACTTAGCTTGCCCCTTCGGTGGCGGTGGCTTCATTCTCTTACATCACTCACCCAGCAAACATTCCAAGGGGTGGCTGGCCCTGTCTAGCTCTGGAAAAGGCAAGCTGAACTGTGGTTTCCTCTTGATGCATTTCACTCATTCTTCTTTGTAGCCTACTTTCCTTGGTGGTAGTAGATGCCCCCCCCCCCCCCCACTGGTTTAAAGTCCCCCTACCGTATAGTTCTCAACTGGCTGACTTTCCCCCACAATTTCACAAATACACCAACTTACCGTATAAATCTTTGCCGCCATGTTTGATGCGGCATCTAAGAAGAGACTTTGAACCCACCAAATTCTGCCTCGATTTGGTGGCCGAGAAATTCAGATTGAAATGCCCAAAGAGAGTCTTCGGAAAAGCCACCAAAAGCAGGGTTTCAACTCGGTCAAATTTCTGCTTACGCAGGTAAGAAAAATGAGGCTCAGAGAGGAGACGTGACTGGCCCAGAGTCACACAGCCGGCTTTTAGTGAAGGCATGAGACTTGGTATTTTCCCCATGTACTTCCTGCCTCTTGGTGCTACTCAGAGTGGTACAGGGGATGGTTGCACCCTACATCACCCGTGGCTCAGGGAAATGCTCATATTCACTTCATATTTGATGGAGAAAACTACAGTGTAATTGTTCTTACTGTGCATGTGCCCTGGGGTACCCGTGCCTTCTCATGGGAGCTAGACTTCCCCGGGGCCACATGGACAAAACCTGGCCAGTGGCCTCAGCCCGACCGCATCTCCTCTTTTGTGTTGAGGACTCAGTTTATATTTCATTGGCATCCTGAGCTAGGGGTGGGAGGTGCTTGCTTTCCTTGGGAATGTGGATTTGAGGTTCATGGAGTAGGTTCTGATCTAAGAAGGAAACAGCCTCTGACTCGCTGGAGCCTTTCTGGACTGTGTATCAGACTCTGTATTTACCACTAACTTTGTTGTTTTCAGAAGCACATATCTGCACAGGTCTCAAGGAGGTGGGCCTGGTGATGTGGATCAGGCATCTTCCATGCAGACTCCCAATCTCCTGGAGGGTGCTCACAGGCCTAGATGCTGTAGCAGAACCCCCACCCCACCTCTCCATCCCCCTTTCTTGGAGTTGAGGGGGAGGTGAGAAGGGGCTTGGCTCTGTGCCTGGCACACAGCGATCCTCCGGGAAGGCACCAGCTATTACTACAGCTACTGTTGGTATTACTGTCACAGCTTCCCACAGGCTGCTTCCTGCCAGAGCTGCGACCTGGAGGGGAGGGAGTGAGATGGGAGATAGGAGCCATGGAGTGTGGAGGTCACTGCCTTCCCAGGCCTGGCCTGGAGAGACACCCTGCCTCCCTTCCCAGCCTCCCTTGCTCCCTCTGCATGGTCATTCCTACACACCATGGCATTCACTGCCTGCGACCTGAGCGTCTTTTTCTCACTCACTTTGGGGACTGCGAGACCTACTGTGAATTGGACATTTGACGGTGACTCACATCAGCTTCAGGAACTTGGTGGTTCCCAAGAACTGTGATACAGAAGAAGCAAGACTCCAAGGGTGAGGTGACATGCCCAAGGTCATACAGAGTGATGGATTGAACTCTCTCCAGCCCCAAAGCTGGTACTGCATCTGCTTGCTTAGGAACATCTGCTGCATAGCACCAGACACACTCACCGACACTTGGCCATCGATGGGGGGGGAGTGATTTTCCTTTGCGATTCTTAGATTCTGGGCTTTCCAGATACTTTCCAATGAGCCTGCATTACTAGTGGTCACTAACAGTGTACTAGCTGTCTTAGTTAGGGTTTCTGTTGCTGTGAAGAGACACCATGACCACGGCAACTCTTAAAATGGAAAAACATTTAATTGGGGTGGCTTTCATTTTCAGTCTATTATCATCACAGTGCAACATGGTGGCATGCAGGCAGACATGGTGCTGAAGAATTAGCCAAGTGTCCTATATCTTGGCTTGCAGACAACAGGAAGTGGTCTGTCTCAGTAGGTGTGGCTTAAGCATATATGAGACCTCAAGGCCCGCCTCCACAGTGACACACTTCCTCCAACAAGGCCACACCTCCTAATAGTGCCCCTCCCTTTGGGGGCCGTTTTCTTTCAAACCACCACACTAGCTATCTCATTTATACTCTGTGTAACCGTGGGTAAGGGTTCTACACCGGTTTTCTCCTCTCTTTTTCCTGCACCCTCCCCTGCCTCTCTCTTCTTTCCTCCATTTATTTTGTTTGTTCTTTTGAGATATCATATTGCTGCATGTAGCCCTGGCTGGCCTAGAACTCATGACAATTCTCCCGACTCTGATTTTATAATCCAGCCCCATTTCCTGCTCTTTCTCTGCTTCCTGACTGCTGATGAAACACAAGCCTCCTGCTCATGCCGCCATTCTTTGTCCACCATACTAGAAAATGGTCCCTCAAATTGTGAGCCTGAAGGTGCCCACCCTTTCTCAAGGCATTTTGTCCTAGCCACAGGAGAAGCAACTAAGACAGAGAAGGCCCATGCACAAAAAGGCTTGCTTTAGCAGTCCATGCTGATACTGGGTTGAGGTGGAACCCTTAGGAGTGGGACTTAGTAGGAAAGAAGTTAGGTCACGGTGGGTGTGACCTGGAACGGGGATGCTGGGACCCGAGCTCCTTTCCTCGTCCCCCATTGTTTCACAGTTGTTTGATCTGCCAACCGTCCCTGCCATGATGTGCTGCCCCCCACCACAGGCGCCAAAGCAAGGGAACCATGGACTGGAGATTTCAAAAATTGAGAGCAAAAAAAGAAAAAAGAACTCTTCCCTCCATAGACGCTGATTATCTCAGTGTTCTTGTTACAGGGACAGCAAGCTGATAGGACTCCCTATGTGTGTCCACCTTTCTGCATTCCATTGCTTGCCCAGCGCTGACCTCTTTCTCTGTATCCTTTACTCCACTTTCAAATGCAGAGCTGTATCCTGATCACATGAGGTCTGGAGGTTACTTGATTCAGGACAGTGTCTTTGAGCAAAAGAACCCCAAAAATGCATTACTCGGGGAAACCTCACAAAAACACTTGGAGATGTGAACTCATCTCTGCGATCCCTCCTAGGACCTTGGTAAGGACCCATGTTAGCTTGGAGACCTGAAGGGTCACCTGCACAGGCCTCTGGTGTTACAAGTTGATCCAAAGTTCAGCTTAATCAACACCAGGAAGTAAAATTAAACAAAGGCAGAAAACTGAACAAAAGTGAAAGCTTCTATGAAGCCTCTTGGGTTAAGAGGCAGAGAGGTGAGCTTTGACGTCTCCTATGATGTGGAGGTAAGAGCATCTATTGCCAGTCTGGGAGGAGTCAATAAGGTAACGTGTACGCCCTGGTCTCATAACTAGTGAAGAAACAAAGAGATTCATGGACTTTTTGAGTCCTCTACAAAATCTATCCCCGAGTCTTGTATACACTAGGCATTCCATAGTTTACTGAATAAATGGGTGGGTGGATGAGTCATTTTGTCAAGAAGGAAGTTCATCCTTGGGAGACAGCTTGGGACTCCACCTAAATGAGTTTTCCAGTGGGGGCTGTTCATTCTTCGTCCTTCACTGGTGGCAGTCAACAAAAAGGCAGGAAGGATACACATCTGGCTGAGGAAGCGGAGATCAGCTGGGGTGGTGGGAAACTCTCCGACACAGCGATCAGGGAAACCCTGCTTGGGCTAACCAGGATACGTTAGCATGTGCCCAAACTAGACAAGACTGTCAAGTGGAATTCAGGAAGCTTTGTCTGATGTCCATGTCATGGAATAATGGTGGAAATCTCCTTATTCTTTTTGACTTAGGGAGCAGTCATTTCACAGACTTAATCTTCTTAGGGAAGGTACCTTTCTGTTTGCTTCTCAAGGACTATTATAAAGATTACATGCAAAAAAAATTATGTAAAAACATGTTGTAAGCCATAAATACCACATAAAGGTTGTATGTTGCTGTTGCTATTGTCACCATTTTGGACTCATTCCTCTTCTCCTCCTCCTAGGACTCCCTCCTCCCCACCCCTGCATTCTTCTTAAAGACCCTATGTCCTACCAGCTTACCTGACATGTCCTCAACTCCACAAACATATGTGCTCCTTGACCCCAGTGACCAGTGTGACCAAGATTATCTGTACCGGGAGGTATCTGCCTATTCAGATCCTGGGTATGTTGGTCAGCTTTCTACTTTCATAACAAAACCCCAGCACTAGCTTAAAAGGGAGAACGGTTTCCTTGAGCTCTTGGTTTGGAGACTTAAGTCCATTATCAGCTGGACTCATTGCTTTGGGGGAAGAGTGTGGTATAAAGCAAGCCTGTTCCCATCACTGCAGAAGGAGGAAAGAGGTCCTTCAATCCCTCCCTCCAACCAGACACCCCTCTTAAAGTTCCCACTACTCAGTAGTGCCTAGCTTGGGAACAATCCCTGAACACTGGGAAAGGATCTAGATACAAACTATGGCACTGGGATCTTTGGGAACAGAAAAAAGAATGTCTGACTTATTTTCAACCTGAAGTCTTGAGAATAATTCCTGGCATAGAGTGGAGCTTAGAAAACTGTTTGCTGGACAGAGAATGATCACATATGATGGAGAAATGGTTCTTGTTTCCTTTTCTCTGTGTTCTTCAGTTGTGCGGCCTTCTTGAGGGAGGCGAAGTTAGTCCTAAGCCACTAACCACCATCCTTTATTCCTTCCAGGACAGCGAGGCCATGAGTATTTCTTGTTACTCAATAAATCTTGAAAAGAGCAATACATTTCCCTCTGGGTTCCCTTTGAAGAAAAGAAAATTCCTATTTTTAAACTTTGTTAAGATATGAATGGTCATATAGAGTACTAACTAATTCTAGAAAAAAGGCTTCAATTAGCTGCATATATATGTCTTTGTGTTCGAGTCTCTTATCAGTTTTCTGCAGGAAATTACGGCCAGGCCTAACATCAACTGAAGTCTCCAGGAAGAAGATGGGGCCCCACAACAACAACAATTCCACGTGGACAATAATAACATCACTAAGCTGACAAACATCTACCGATCAGCTTTGAACTGCAAAGTGCTTAGAACAATTTTGAGAGGGCTGACTGAGATGATCCAGACTCAAAGACTACTTGAATAAGGACTTGAGATAAATCCTGAACTTTGGTATTATACACAGACTGGATCATGAAGGATATAGTTACCTTTCCTAGAATTTGACAATTAACCTAAAATTTTTCTTTTCAGAATAAAGATACCTTCGCCCATACCCAGCAGGAAGCAATTTTAAGAATACGACGCCCACGTTCCCAAAGAGGTGGTGTGGGACGGGTGGTTTTTTGGTCTTTTAATGGGTTTTGGGTCTGGGATAATTCTCATTGTTTAGAGGGGTTAGTTACAACTGGTTATCAAGGGTTAGGAAAAGGGCTAAGCGAAGGAGGTTAGATTTAAGGTTCTTGTTTAAAAAAAAAAAAAAAGAAAGAAAGAAAGAAAAAGAAAAAGACAATTACTAGTTTTAAATACTTTACATTGGATTGGATTGTTTTATATTGTATACAAATTATATATATTGAAATTGATATTGTTAGGAAATGCTATATGTATATTTCTAATTATACTTATACCGTTCATTTAACAATGTAATGCAAATTGTTGATTCTTGAATGTTATTACCAACTATTAGGATATAAAGAAATGAAAGTTAGCAGTTAGACGTTACAATAGAACTTGTAGTCATATTAGGTATATTTTTAAGATTGAGCAGATATATATTAGATAGACAGGTCATCTTCAAACCCTTCAGAGATCTACAGAATATGGCATTTAAAATGTTTTAATAACTTAGAAAATTTTTCTTTTTTGTTATGACTATGAGACATGTCGGCTCCTGGCAGTACCAATCTACTTCAGAGAGAATATGGGCATTGAAGAAACTGCATATGGAGTTAACTTTCATTGTGGCAAATGTTAGCCACTGGACAACAAAGTATCCTCGAATCTACTGATGACAACAGGACAAAATGGACAGACAGAAATGAAACAAAGGACTACCGATTCTTGCCAAAACAAGTGTGGTTGTGGCTTTATCAAAAGGCATCTCCTGAGGCCAGGACAATATGGCACCATCCCTGAAGTGGCCTTTGCAATCCGGAAAAGGTACAGTGCCCTTTCCTTCGAAGGCAGCTGAACAGGCAGTGGGCCGATGGCTTCTGATGTGCAATGGAACAGCAGCTGAAACAGTTATTCTTGAAGAGTAACTAAGCTCACGCCTCTCAATAGCAGACTGTCATTTAATAGAGGGATGTGGAGAAGAACGGGATGCTGAGATAAAGCCACACATACACGGTCAAGAAGAATGGACAGCTGGATTAAAAAACCATCAACAATTTCCAGAATTTAAAATCCTGAATCAGGACATGACACTAGTGGAATTCAGGTATTTCTGGTACATGGACTGCTCTCACCCAAGGTGAGGTTGAACTGTTAAACTTGTGTACATCCTACTTCACAAATGAGTCTGTCAGATACGCTAAGCCTATAGGCTGAAGATGATGCCCCAACACTGCGGAGAAACCTCAGGTGACTGTCCAGGCGGCTGGCTGTTTCTGTCAACTCACAATTTTTTTGGAAGCTGCTTGCATGCACTTCCTGTTTTTATTTTTGTTAGGTAATATTATTTCCTTCTTGGGTCTCTGAGGGAGTTGAAGATTAGTTAGTTATAGTCGAAGTTTAATTAGTCATAGCTGAAGATTAATTAATTATAGTTGAAGATTAGTTAGGATAGAAAGGAATTAGGTACATTTTGAACTTACCAAAATAGGATAAGTAATGAAATTATTTTCTCTGAATTTGTCAAATACAAATGGACTAGACATTGTTTAGGTATTCATCACTTGTATATATTGTATATAGTTATTGTACTTTTGTATATAGTTTTTCTTATATTAGTTACAACTTTCCTTTTTTTTCTTTTTATTAAATTAGAAGAGGGGAGATATAGTGGTATTCTATTTGTACTGAAATGTGATTTTATTTGTATGTTAATAAATAAAGTTGCCTAGGGGTCAGAGCTATTAGCAAGCCATAGCGAAAGCCAGGGCGGTGGTGGTGCACGCCTTTAATCCCAGCACTTGGTAAGCAGAGCTAGGTAGATCTCTGTGTGTTCAAGGATACAGCCAGCATTGGAGACACACGCCCTTGATCTCAATACCAACCATAGAAGACTCGGGAGGTCTGTACAGAGAGACTGTGACGAGACAGCCACGTAGTTAGTTTATAACCAATGAGAAGGAAGAAACAGGACTCCTTATAAGACAACCGCACAGGAAGAAACTCCCTTTTCGGAGAAGTCTCTTGGCGGGAGAGTCTAGCTGGCGGAAAGCGGGTAAGGCTTCTAGCTCTGACCTCTTGGGCTTTCACCTTTACATTGGCTCTGTGTTTCTTATTTAATAAGGCGGTCGGTTACATCTACAGCCATGGCTGTCCCATGATGAGGGCAGTGGCTTTAGGCATCAACCAGATTTCTGAAAACATGGCTGAGGATCCACATGGTATCAAGAATGGCTGTGGATCCATGTGGTACTGAGAGTGGTTTCCTCTCTGAATCTAGGTTGCTTTTCTATATGTAGGATGGCGGTACAACCTGTCCAGCCTCCTTAAGGGGCTGCAGTCAAGACTAGCAGAGTAAGGTCTGTATTATCCAGCCTTGCAACCTGATGCTTCCTCCTCTTAGTGCTTAGGACACACGGCCCACGATAGACAGGAAAGCGCTCATTGATGTTTTAGTAAAAGTGCCACAAAAGGGCAATTCTAGGAAAATGTACAGTCATAATAGCCTGCAGGGCGTGACTGTTGCAAAGAGGGTTGTAATGATGGCAGACAGGATCATTCGTGTAGCAAGCTGGGGATTCCAGAACTTTTGCTCATAGGCTCCTCTCTCCTTCATCTTCCAGAGAAGCCAGAACCTGGTAATCTAGGGACCATCATGTCGCAGCACCTGGCTCTAGGCTCATCACCTCCATATTAACCCCCCTCAAAACTGTGTCCTTTCTCCTGACGTTCTCAGTCTCATCTTAAACAAAACAAAACAGGCAAAAACCTCCCTTGGCCTCATCAAGCTCTGCTCCGTCTGCTTCTTCCTCTTACAGTTCAGCGTCTTGATGGGGCTGGATCAGCACTGTCTCCAGGAGCTCATGTCCATCCAGCCTTGCCGGTCTTCATCTCTATCACTGTGATCCTTGATTGTTCTTCCTTTGTTCTCTCTCTCTCTCTCTCTCTCTCTCTCTCTCTCTCTCTCTCTCTCTCTCATCTCTTAGAAGAACCATGTTTTCCACACTTCTAAGTCCCACAGACATAGTTCCACCTTCCTCTTATTTATGACAATCACACTTTTCTTCTCAAAACGTGTCAATGGGTGAGTCCTCGGGGTACATGGGAAACACAGTCGCTGGCTTTTTCATCTTCCTGTGGCTGTGCCTCCTCATTCTCTCTCATGGTTTGGGCTGTATTCCTAAAACGACAGATTTGAGTCCTGCTACCTGACAATAAGAACTTGTTTGGAAATGGATGCTTTGCAGATATAACCCAGTTAAAATGGGGTCACACCGGGTTAGGGAACATCTGAGTCCAAACATCTGTAAGAAGAGGGGCATTTGGGGGGAGGGATGATGGAGACAGTAGCTAGTGGAGCACCCCAAGACAAGGAGTGCTAGTGGAGCCACCAGAAACCAGGCAGAGGCAAAGCAGGGTCCTGGCCAGAGTGTTTAGGGAAAGCACACTCATGGTCACGCCAGGACTTCAGACTCCTTGCCTCTGTAACTGTGGGAGTATACATTTCTGTCCTGTGAGTCCCCAAGTCTGTGGCAATTTGTTAAAGCAGCCTTGGATATGCGTTCCCCCCAGGATCAGCTGACAACAGATGTGGCTCTTCAAAGATTGTGTTGTTTGTGAAGGGTTCATTCTGATGTACCGAGGGTTCAGTTTCTGGATGTGGTGAGGGACTATACCATAGAGCCAGATCTGTCCATTTCATGGTGGTCAGGAACCAGAGAGAGGGAGGGGAGAGAAAGAAGCCAAGGTAAGGCCATGTGTCCCCCCTACCCAGTAACCTATATCCTCTAACCAGGCTCCACCTCTCCAATTTTCCAGTACCTCCCAATATAGTGCCACCAAATGGGGCCAAGGCTTCAGCACTTGAGCCTGTAGGGGACATTTCCGTCAAACTGTTGCACCTAATGCTTCTCTGCACACCTCCCCTCTAGGTGACCTCCTCCACCTGCCCTCCAGTGGTAGCTTCTCTCTCTTGTACATTCCATCGTATTCCCATCCAGACATCCCCATAGGGAAGCCTTCTGGATCAGAGGATGCTGGCCCTCCCTCTCGACCCCCTCATTTCCAGGCCAGCTTCTTACTTTAAGCTATTACCCTCTGCTCCAGAACTTTCTCTGGCTGCAGTAATTAGGTTGGGGTCAGGCGAGAATGCTGTAGATTTGATGCTTCCAGGAGCAGCTCTGTTACAACGGTGGAGTTGGGGGGCAGATGACCCAGCTTCCTTGCCCCTCCTGTGGCCTTGGCCATCTCCTGACCTCACTTGCCTGTGCTCCCCTGCGCCATACTGACTCCATACTGATTTTCTTCCCGTCTCACATTTCCACTCTTTGACCACGCCCCCAAATCAAGATTCCCTGCTAGAGTTTGTTTGCCCCTGTATCGGTATCTTGAGGTCTGTTTGGAGCAGGGGAAGGTATATTTGAATACATCATCTCATTCAAGTTGCCGGACTTGTGATGGGCTCTCCGATGTTTCTTTCTAATAGAACACAAGACCCAGCTGCTCAGATCCAAGGGCGGTTTGCTGGGACACACTCTTATGTGATTGTTGCCTGTTTGTGGTGTTTTTCTGGCCAAATTCAGCCATGGCTGTCCTTCTCCATGTTGTATATGGCTCCTTGTTGGTGACAGTGGCATATTTGAGTAGTTTCAACAAGGCCTTTAGCTTACAAAGTTAAAATTGTTACCATCTGGCCCTTTACAAAAAAAAGCTTATTAGTCCCAGTGTAGGCTGAAAGCTTATATCAGTTAGCTTTGGCTGCATAAGAAACTGCCCCCAATACTTAACTGTTTAGAACAACTACAACTGCAATTTTTTGAGCTTACAATTCTATGAGTTGGTTTGATATATTTTCAGATCTAGGCCTAGTTAGCCAGCTTCTGTAGGATCTCTGATGTGTCTGTTAGATGGACTAGCAGTGATTTTCTTCTTCTTCTTCTTCTTCTTCTTCTTCTTCTTCTTCTTCTTCTTTTGAGACAAGGTCTCTCTGTGTAGCCCTAGATGTCCTGGAACTCACAACTCACTATGTACATCAGGCTGGCCTGAATCTCACAGAGATCTGCCTGCCTCTTATCTCCCAGAGTGCTGGGATTAAAGGTGTGTACCACCACACCTGGCAGTGATCTTAATGAAAATAGTCTTGCTTGTTTTTTTGTTTTTTGAGTTTATGGTTATTGGCCAATGAGACAGTGGCAATCAGTCATGGGGCTAGCTTGGCTTTCTCATGTGGTTTTGGTGGCTTTGTGAACAGTCAGACCGGCCAAAAGACGGCATGCTTCAAGTCTGTACACATTGTGTTGATCAGAGTCAGGGTAATGACTGAGTTCATGGTCATGGTGGGGCGGGAGCAGCGTTGGCAGGGAACGCAGGATGTGGATGCAGGGAGAAGAGCCTGTGGCTCCCTCTCCAAGTTCGGTGGGAGTACAGAACCTGTATGTGCTCGCTTACCTTTCTCTGGAGAAGTGGGCAGCATAGTGACTGACCCAGAGGCATTAGACCCCTACAGCTAGAGTCACAGGAGGTTGTCAGACAGACATCCAGTGTGTGTTCTGGGAGCTGAAACCAGGTCCTCTGCAAGAATAGTACCCTCCTTCAACTGCTGAGCCATTTCTCCAGCCCCTGTGTTTTAAAAAGGATTTATATTATTATTTTTAATTACGTATATGGGGGGGGGCGGCTAGCACACGTGTGCAGGTGCTTGCAGAGGCCAGAAAAAGGCACCAGATGCCCTGGAGTCAGAGTTATAGGAAGTCGTAAGCTGCCAGTGAGTTCTGGGAAGCCAACTTGGGCTTGCCCTTAACTGCTGAGCCATCTCTCCAGACCCAACTGTATCTTTAACTGCTTGAATGCAAGTATCTTTGACTGAGCCTTTGTTATACACTTGACCTTCACAACTTCGCATGCAGTATCTGATGCTTACTCAGTTGTATGTTGCAGTTTGGAACAGAATGTCCCTTCAAATGCCCATGTGTTAAAGGCTAGGTCCCCAGTCTGCTATTCCTGGGAGGTGGTGGGACCTCTAGGAAGTGAGGCCTAATGGGCAATGACAGGTCATTGTGTCCTGAAGGGGACTATGGAACAAAGGTTTCTTCCTTTTTGTCTTCTGTGTCCTAGCTGTGAGGTGATGCTATAGACAAGCCCCGAAGCAAGGGAGTCAACAACTATAGACTGAACCCCGCAAATAGTGAGGCAAAATAAACCTTTTGTCTTAGAAAACGGATTCACTTCAGATATTTGTTATAACAATGAAAAGGAAACAGATTATTTGCAGCTGAACTCCCAAGCCTGGGCTGTTACCCACTGCTCTAAAATGTTGTAGCTTGTGTTTTACTCAAAGTTTCATGTTTTTTAGTTTAAAAAGTCATCCTTTATTTCGCTGTTAAAACTTTTAAAGTGGAGCATCATGTTCCCTGTTCCTGCTAGCCTCTTCTGCTCACCCTCATTGGGGACCCAGAGGTCCTGTTATCACCTCATAACAAATCCCCCCATTCCAGTACCAGGCAGAGCTTTAGGCTTCCAGTCAACAGCCCCCCACTTAAAGTCACTGGTTGACCGAGCAGCAAAGTTGAGGGCCGGCATTGTGCTCCACATGAGCTGCTGAGAAGTAGAGAAACCACTGTGCTATCTTATCACCTAGACCATTCAGGTCTTGCATGAAGGAATCCCTGGATCAAAGTCAAAATTGTCTCCAGCCAACGTGTCTTCTAAATAACCAATGTTTATTCAGAGTTTGATAATTAATCAACTCCACAAACATTTATTTAGCCCTTAGAGTATTCCAGGCATTCACTATTCACAATGGGAGAACATAAGTGAACAAGAGTCCCCGCTGTCAGGATGCCCAGCTAACCAGATAATTAATTAGTTGACAATGTATTGAGTGTGCTGGTGGAGACACACCCAAAGAGTGCAGAGAGAGTGCAGTGAGTTTGAGTATGGTGACTCACACCTGTAATCCTAGCACTTAGGAAGCGAAGACAGAAAGACCAGGAAGTCAAGGCCATCCTCTGCTACAAAGCAAGTTCAAGGCTAGCCTGGGCTACGTGAGACCCTGACTCAGTCCCTCCCTGCCCCTTGCCAAAAGGACAATGACCTCAGTTTGATTGAGGACCCCCAGAGGAGACAGGGAAGTCTCTTGACACAACTTTTGAAGTCCAATTCAGGTTCAAACAACATCATGCTTCTCAAACAGGACAATTAATTGAGTGGTCAGACTCGTCGACCAAGGGGAACAGATAGACTGCTGTTTCTGATATTTGATAGTGACTCAGTCTTTAGGATAGAAAATTTCCCTACTTCTCAATTTACTCCTTTACAAAAATGGACTAAGAGAATCTCCCTTATAAACATGTTTGTGAGGACCAACGAACAGACATACTCACGCATATATATATCTATGCATTATGCTTAGTACAATTTTGGACACGTAGTAAGTGTCTCACCCTTGACAGGTGGTTACTGCAGGGTGAGGTTAGAGCAATACACAGGGTACATTTCCAACATTCCAACATTAATCATTACTTCACCTATTTGATAGACATGTGCTGAGTGTCTGCCATATGTCAGACCCTATGGGGAGCACAAAATGACAAGCCATGACAAAGGCTTCAATTACTGTAGAGAGGACACACAGATCAATTGCTCTGCTCCTGTCAGATCCAGTGAGCACCTATAGGAGCAGGCCTGGGATGCTCCTGCATGCTCCATGAGGCATTTGCCATCTCAAGCTCAGTGTTCTCCTTTCTGGACCAGTGAGTGTTTTTCGCATTGCTCTTTACCTTATTTTTGAGGTGGGGTTTCTCATGGAACCGAGAGCCTGCAGATGCAGCTAGGCTTGGCTAGCCAATAGCTCCAGGGATCCGTGTGTCTCTGCCCCACTGGGCAGACCTCTACGGGCACGCCTGGCTTTTTATGTGGGTCCTGAGAATTTAAACTCAGGTCCTCATGCTATGCCACAGGCGTTTTTAAACTACTGAGACATTTTCCCAGCCCCAGCCACATCTGTGTGCATGTGTGCATGCGTGCGTGCGTGCGTGTGTGCGTGCGTGCGTGCGTGCGTGCGTGTGTGTGTGTGTGTGTGTGTGTGTGTGTTTATGTGGGCCACCGTGTGGGCAGTCCCTTTGGGGGTCAGATGAGGGTGTTTCACCTCCTGGAACTGGACATACAGGCAGTTCTCTGCAAGAGCAGTGAGTGCCCTTAACCACTGAGCAATCTTCTCAGCCCCACCGTCCTTTTGACCTCACATGCATTTTCACTTTTCAATTGCGATCTTATTCTTGTTTCTTCATCTTGGTGCAACTTTTTCTGTATTGAACAGTGGCTTTCATTTTGAGCCCAAGTAGATCATGTGATCTGAGGCCACTACAAGTAAACATTTTACCTGATTTACCCTGAGAGGAAATCTGGCCCCAAACTCATTCTGACAGGTCAACTGGAAAGCAAAGAAACTAGAGATTTAAGAGACTCTTTAGAGTCCGGCATGGTGGCTCAGTGGTTAAGAACACTTGATGTGCTTCCAGAGGACCTGGGTTTGGTTCCCAGCACCTACATGGCAGCTCATAACCATCTGTAACTCCAGTTTTAGGGCATCCAAGACCCTCTTCCAGCCTCCTCAGGCACTGCAGGTAAAATGCTCATACACACCAAATAAAAATAAATACTTCTTGTTTAAAAAAGACTTCAAAATTGAGCATGGTGGTGTACCCTTTTAATCTTGGCACTCAAGAGGCAGAAGCAGGAGAATCTCTCTGAGTTCAAGGCTAGCCTTGGCTACGTAACAAGTTCCAGGCCAACCGGAGCTATGTAGTAGTGAGACCTGTCTTAAAAAAAAAAAAAAAAAAGAAAGAGAGAAAAAAAGAAAGGGAAAAGTGTCTTCAAGGAGGAATGATAAAGTGCTTAAGGAGAGCCAGTCTGGAGTAGATATCTCCCCAGGGGCTTGGTGGGTAGCAGCCCCCTCTGAAGCCACCCATTTCTGTGAAGCCCAGAGCGCTTGTTTGCAGCCTCCTAACTGCCCTCGTGTGTCTCTGTGTACGCACACTTCCTGTTAACATTTTCACAGAGCCTTCTGACTATAAGCTGACATTGTCTAAAACTCTATCAATCCACTTATTAATTACAGCAAACTAGTTTCAATCATGGGAAATTAGAAGCTAATTTTTCAATAAGCCTGGTCTCCGAGGACAGTTCACAAAATCGAAGAAGAAAATACCTGGCCAATCTAATTTATTATCACAATCAAATAATGCTAACTGGCTATCTGTGGGATATCTTAAGCTAGGGGATGCTAGTAGCAGCGCTCATTATTGCTGATTATTTACTGATTGGCCAGTTTTAAATTGTCTCCAGTTTTGAGGTTATAGGTCAAACTGAGAGTCACAGCATCCTTCCTTAATTCACTCTGCCCTGAAACAAAACATATGGCATTGTCAACCACGTGGGGCAGGTTGGCCCTTTTCTCTGGGTCTTGAAGTCCTCATTTATGAGTGGAGAAAGTAATCCTGGTTTTGCTGAACTGCAGCAAGGATTAAATCACATAGCACGTTTGAATGCACTACCAAGTAATAAAAGCCAAGATGTACTGACCACTTAACATATACTGGAACCATAAGTGAGTTCCTTGGGCTAGGTCACAGTTGTTATTTAATTTTCGTGAGGCCCCGTGGAGCAAGGTTTTTGCTACCATTTTACAAATAAGATTGAGGCATCATCAGAACCTTTAATAATTTAATTGAAATTCTCCATATTAATAAGCAGTACAACAACTTTTGAATTCTGCTATCTATCTTGTTATTGTTGGTACTACTTGGGGATATTCTGAAAAGTTTAGGAGGTGGGGCTTAGCCGGAGGAAGTAGCTCATTGGTCTGGCTCCTTGGAGTGAGGGGTATGGTGTTCCTAGCCCCTTCCTGTCTCCCTCTCTCTGCTTCCAGGTAAAGAATCTCTTCTACCACACACTTGTGCTACCCCGGTAGCATGGACCAAAGCGTCTAAAACCGTGGACCCAGTAAGTTTTTCAGATTGTTTCTGCCAGGTATTTGGTTACAAAGACAAGAAGGCCAATCCGGGCCGGAGATGTGGCTCAGCAGTTAAGAGTGCATATTCCCACGCTGCCCGACTCACTGTTTTAGGCACACTGGGTGCTCTGGAACCATAAATACAGCCAGCTACAGGAGTCCTTGACAGATCTGTGAGCTCTGTTAAAGGCACATGGTGATTATTCACCTGTGTATCTGTCCTTCACAGTCGACAGCATCTGGGTTTACTATAACAGGAAGTGTGTGTGTGTGTGTGTGTGTGTGTGTGTGTGTGTGTGTGTACTTATGTGGAAGTGAGACTGAAGGAAGGATGGGGTAAAAAAAAAAAGATCAGATCAGGATTTTGCTGCTAGCATCAGCCGCCCAGAGTCTGAGGATGCGATCCTCACACAGCCTTTGTTGAGAAGCACTTTTTCTAACAAGCATGCTGTCAGTGATAAACTAAACTCCACTTGGCTAGCCCTGGTCTGAGAAATGAAACCTGGACACACTCTTTTTGGGAAATACCGGTAGGTAACAAAGAAACCAAGTCGGAACAGTTGGTGAGTTAATATCTGAAATGCAATTCAGATGAAGTCATATGGAGACTCTGCCAATTTTCAATTGCTTCCAGCATCTTAAACACCACACGCCAAACCCTTCCATCCACCTCGCTCACCATCCACCTCCACCTCCAGCTGCTGTGCTCCAAACCTCTCTATCTCCCTGAGCACCCTGCCCCACTGGCTCGGTCCCCAGGACCCCAGACCCTGCTTTCCTGACCGTGATTGAAAATTAATAAAGCCAGGTTTTATTAACCTCATTCAAAAGACATTACAGGTAATTCTTGTGACAAGTGATAGTTATGTTTGGTAACTTGCTGTAAACATTGAATTCGGTGAGGACCAAGCAAGAAATGTCAGGTTATGTTTCTTCAAGCTTCTTCTCACAGTTTTACAAGGTGATCATTATATTTGTGATTATTAGCTTTCATTGTCAACTTTACACAACCTAGAATTGCCTGGGAAGAGAATCTCAAAGAGGGTCGTTTGCATTGGGTTGTCCTGTGGACATGTCTGTGGGAGGGGATTGTTATCATTAAGTTGATTGATGTGGGAATACCCAGCCCACTGTGGGTGGTACAATTCCCTAGACGAGGGATCCTGAACTGTAGAAGAGTGGAGAAATCAAGCTGGACACAAGCAAGGAAGCAACTGAGCATGTATGCATTCCTATAACTCTGCTCTTGATTTTAGATAAGCTGTGACCAGCTAACTCAAGCTCTTGCTGTTCTGATGTCAGTGCAGTGATGGACTACAGCCTAAACTGTGAGCTGGAAGAAACCCTTTTCTACTAAAGTATTTGTTGTCAGGGTGTTTTACCACAGCATCAGAAATGACACCAGGACACATCCTTGTTGTCATGTTTCCATGTATACGCAAATTAATTCATGTATGTTATCAATTTGTTAATTTTGAGCTCATGGCCAACAGTACTTTAACTCACCTGGCTGAGTTGAAACTGAGTCAAGAACAGCTTTAGGGAAGTTGTGACACTTGAGTGGAGTTTGGAAAAGTAGCTTCAACGAATGGTGAGCACACTATTCACATAATACTTGGTAGAATCTGGGCGTGTGCCAAGGGCTCCAGAGTACAGGTTTGTACCATATTTATTGGCCTGACCACTTGCTGAGCACTGGGACAGAGGCTTCTCTCACTTAATCATGACTGTAGGGAATGCTGTTGCCCTCACCCACATACACGTTATAGTAAAGGAAACTGTGCTGGCTAGTCTTTTATCAGCTTGACACCAACTAAGGCCATCTGGGAAGAAGAAACCTCACTTGAATGCCTCTATCACATTGGCTTGTAGGCAAGTCGGTAAGGGGCATTTTCTTGACTAATGATCGATGTGGGAGGGCCCAGCCCACTGTGGGTGGTGCCACCCCTACCCAGGCAGATAGTCCCTTGTTGTATAACAAAGGAGGGTGAGTAAGCCAGGAGGAGAAAACAGTAAGTAGCGTTTCCCCATGGTCTCTGATCCCGTTCCTGCCTCCAGGTTCCTGTTCTGGCTTCTCTCAATGATGGACTATAATGTGGACTCGTTGTAAACCAAAAAAAAACAAAACAAAACAAAACAAAACAAAACAAAACAAAAAAAACAAACCAAAACAAAAAAAAACCCTTTCCTCCCCAAGTTGCTTTGGTCATGGTGTTTTATCACAGCAATGGAAAGCAAGGTAATACAGCAGTGGCAGTTGGGAGGATCAATAACTCATCCAGTGTCATACTTCAGATCTATCGGTAAGTAAAAAAAAAAAGGTTCTGAACTTGGTCTCTGACCCCCAAACTCCCATTTAGTTTAATTTAATTACTTAATTTGAACCAGTTCATAGTTCTCTATTTCATATGAAATCCACACTGCCCGACTTACCCATGGAGCCAGAGTCAATAATCTCACTACTGATGGAAACAGGTTAGCAGACAACCGTTTCACGTGAGACACGGAGGGGGTGGCTGGAGATGAGGGGATGCCTCTGTCCCTTGTGTGCGACTAGCCCGCTGCTTTCACGTGTGTTGTTATGTCACAGGTCCTTGTAACATCCCCCAAAACTCCTCCCTGGAATTTTACTCATGGGACACTCATTTTGAGGGAGGATGAGTGCAAGATCCCCAAGAGTCAGGCAGGTGGCCAATGAAGGCAGAAATGGGAACTTAGACCGCAAACCCCCAGCCCAGTGTGCTCTGGCCTTGGCCTTTCAGCCATCCTCCAGAACCATTTGCAGGCAAAGCCAGTAGCCACTCTATCCACAGTTTCGCTTTCTGTGGTTTCAGTTACCCACAGCCAGCCGCAGTTAAAAAAAAAAAAAAAATTTAAAATGGGAAGTTCCAGAAACAAACAATTCGTAAGTCTTAAATGGCAGGCCATTTTGCGTAGCATGCTAAAATCTCTAGACTCGAGTGTCTTCCCTTGGTTCAGACTGTCTACACTGTCCACACCACCCACCTGCTAGTCACTCGGGAGCCATCTTTGTTATCAAGTCAACTGTCATGGTCACACAGTCCTCAGGTAAGCCTGTCATAGTAACTTACTGCCATGGAGTGGTACTTCCGTCATTTAGCTCATGTCTCTTCACATAGCTATTGTATCATCTCCCATCACAGGAGAAAGGATGGATGTGTCTCGTTAAGGTATTTGGAGAGAGAGAAAAAGTACATTCGTATAAATGTAACTTTTAGTTATGGCCTTTGTTCCCCTTGTTGTACCTGTGATTAATTAATATTTTTCCCAGGCCTAATTTATAAATCACTTTTTCCATAGTTGTAGATACAATCCAGAACAGCATACCTGAGATTTGGTGCCTTCTGACATGTCTACATCCATGGAGAAACTTACACTATGTGCATGTGTGTTTGCTTGTGCATATGTACATCTGTGCAGAGGGAACTGTCTGTCCCAGTCTATAGCTCTCCACCTGGTTCTCTTGAGACAGGCTCATCACTGAACCTGGAACTAGGTGGGCATCCAGCAAGCCCCAGAGACCTCCCTATCTCTGTGCTGCAGCCACGGTACCGGAGCTTACAGGCATGTGCAGCTCAGCTTGTTTGTTAGTTTTCACTAGTGCTGGGGATTTGAACTCGGGTCCTCCTGCTCATGCTCTTACCCGCTGAACTATCTCTCCAACCCGACTTTCATCCTTTGAAACTTGAGTGTACAGGCGTGCATTGGCTCCCTCCACTCCAAGCCTCCCACGGACACAGCTCCTGTGCGTGGGTTTGCTTAGCAAATGGGTACTCCTCTTAATTCTGGTCCTTTAATGGCAGGGTGGGCACACAGAGGGTTTGGTAGTATAATTAATACTCTGAATGGCATACATGACAGGAATCTGCTGGCCGTTCAGGCTCCATTTGTGGGCTAATTCAGCTGAGGGGATTTTCCAGCATCTCAGAACAGGTTAATTAAGCGAAGTTGCTGGAGGGGGCTCCCTTGGTATGGGGAAGGGGAGGAGGAAATCACAGCAGCGTCTGAAGGCTCCAGCACTGACTGGCACCCTTACCCAGCACTGGAAGGCTCTTTGGATCTGAAAAAGGGAGCTTTTCTTGCGTCTTGCAGCCTTGGCTCTGACCACCTCCCTCTGTCTCACAGCCGGTGTGCCGAGGCCCTCACGGGCCCCTGTCCTGCAGCAGACGTGAAGGGACATGGGGCTCTTCCTCCTTCCAGCAACAGGAGAAGGAGTGTGGGTAAGGCCCCTCCTAGTCCGTGAAGAGCTGGTCTACGGGGGAGGGAAAGACTAGAAGCTGGCTCTGTTTCCCAGAATTAATGGTCGGCTTCTGCTGAGGCTATTTGCACTGTAAACGAAATTAAACAAAAAACAGAGATGAAACACAACAACTGAAATGATCAAAACGCATTCTGGCGGAGGGTGTGAAGCACGCTCTCTCGGCGATGTGCGTCCAAGTGTGTGCACCCATTGGAAGATGACTGCTGAGCAGTACCCACGAGAGGTCACTTGTCAGGGTGACAGCAGGAGCACGCATTTAAAGAGGAGCCTGCCATTCCTCTCACCAGGAATCGTCACACATACTAGTAGTATGTAGTGAGTTTTACACATGATGGAGGGGCCTGAATTTAAAAATTATCACAAGGGAATCACTAAAAATCTAGCAATTTTATTCCTTTAGTAAGGGGCAATTCTTAGCATCTTTCTGTCACATCAAGCAGTTTTGTGGTAGACTCTTTCTAGGGAAAGCTTTGTCTAGTTTTACTATCTGCTGTGATAACCTCGGTCAGTCAAGCTGCCCGCCATCCTCCCATCTCGGGCTGTGACTTCTGTCAGCTCATCAGCACTGGGTAAGGTCAGCTCTTGGGAAGATGTACCTGAGGAGCTCTGAAGGATGATGTCCTTGCACTGGGTGAGCAGACTCTGAGATGGTGAACTTCATATCCTAAAAGAAAGACCAAGCAAAATCAACAAGCGTCTTCTCCCTTTTCTAAGACCCTCCCTGCCTACATGTGTTCATACTGAATGCACCTAAGTCTCCACTCCATCAGCAGAATTGATCGTCTGCACTGAGACTTGGGCGTCTGTGGTCTTTCTTGAGCACATTGGTGTCCTTCTCAGGAACTCCGGAATCTTGTGAAACCAATTTGTCTGAAGCTGCTGCAGCCAGCCCTCTCTTCAAAGCTTTGTCTTTATTATTTTTCTCTAGTTTTAGAAATTTAAGGCTCAACAGGGTTTTTAAATGATTTAAAGGAGCCAGCAAAAGGGATCAGTTGATAAAGGTGTTTGAGGCCAAGTCTGAGGACCTGAGTTCAACTCCCAGAATTCACATGGTGAGAACTGATTCCCACAAGTCTTCTGACCGCTCCCCCATGCACACACACAGAAAGGCATATGCACACACAGAGGCATATGTACACACACACACACACACACACACACACACACACACACACGAATACCACATGCACATGTGCACACACAATAAATAAATACATTTAAAAATAGAAGAATGATGTGAAGATTTTATGCATGTGCTGGACTAATTGATCAAATATTATTGTAGAAAGAATTAGAACCCCAGTCCTTGAGGTAGGAATTAGAGGGTGGTCATAGACTTCCATTTTACAGTTAGTACAATGACAGGACGTTTCTAAATGTGACTTTGAGGTGAAGCATATTCTAATTTATCACCTCAGAGACATCTACAAAATGATGAACTTTAGTCCTGTCTACCTGGATCCTCAATTGGTCAAATTCCCTACCCTGCTGGCCTGTCTAACCTCACCTCCTAATATAGTCTATATTCAAGGCAGAGACAGTAGAGCCCAAGAAAGCGAACTTATCATAGCTGTGACGTGGGAAATGTGACCAGACTGATGAGTGCTTGCTTCCTGTCTCCTCATAAATAATAATGACACAACTAAGTCTTGCTGGGCAGTTGTTATGTGGCAGACACTGTGCTAAGTGGCTTACGTCACTGCCTCTGGCTAGCCTCGTGGCAATCCCACGGCTACGTCATCATTTCTATTGTCCTCTGTGCAGGTGAGTTTCAAGCAACTTGCTCAAAGACAAAGCTGAAGTCTGAACCCAGGTTGTACAGTCCCAGAACCCACACTCTGTCCTTCAGCACGACTCTTAACTACAGAAAGGAAGTTTCTAGTTGACAGGGAAGAGCTGAGGCTCAGGAGGACTTACAGTCTGGCAAGATGGCTCAGCAGGTAAAGGAACTTGTTGCCAAGTCCCCAAGTTCAGTCTATGGAGTCCATCTGGTACAAAGAAATAACGGACTCGCCTAGGTGTCCTCTGACCTCTACGTGCATATGATGGTATGTGTGCACCTATCCACACAGATAGATAGATAGGTAGATAGATAGGTAGATAGATAGATAGATAGATAGATAGATAGATAGATAGGTAGGTAGGTAGGTAGATAGATAGATAGATAGATAGATAGATAGATAGATAGATAGATAGACAGATAGATAGATAGATAGATAAAAAGAGAGAGAAAGAAATGGAATAAAAAAAGGAAAAGCATTCACTATATTCATTCATCTGGGCAGTCTGAGGTTTCCAGCCAACCTTTGACTTACTCAGAAGTTTAAGTGAGTGAAGATGATATGGTCAAATAATTCAGATTTATTAGCACATATTCCTTTTATTGTCTTTCTAGTGCCCCTTGAATCTCAGGTATCCAGCTGGCCATCAATATTGCCCTTTCCTATGGGGTCTGGTTGTTCTTCTGACTTTTGTGACCCTTAAAATGTTGTTGTCGTTCCTTCCATAGTTGTCTAGAACATCTTGGTGCATCCTCACTTAGAGAATTGTTTCCTTCACATTAAAAAAAAAATAAGATCCCTTTAAGAACTTTTTCCACACTAAACCAAGAACCCCTTCCAAGAAGGCAGTACTGCCTTTTGTCTGGTTTTTGCTATCATTTTGACCCTTTTCTCTCTCTGCACCCCTCCTGCCTTCATTCAGCTTGCTTCTTTCCCCTTCTGCTCCTAAATGTTTAGCAAGCCCCCGAGGAAGGGAGCCCCCCACTTCTGGCTGTGCTCTAAGCTGCTGGTTCAGCATGGCCACAAGGGAGGAAACAGTACACATCAAACATGCTGATAGGTTAGAACAAGCTTGTAAGATGGAGGGAAACTGTGCAGTCCCTGCATTTTCTGGGCGAGGGAAGGCTGTTCACCTCTGGGAGGCAGAGTGCTCCTGATAAGGGAAGTCTTATGGCTTTCTATGGCTCGATTCCGTTACCTTAGACACCAAGTTGAGCATCATGTGCCTGTGGGGGAGGCTGTGCTCCTGCTGTTACCGCCCTGGCACAGCTATGACCCTTCTCTCTGTATCAGCATCAAGAGGATGTGGTCATCCCATGTGCCCAGCAAAGCCTTCCACCCCACCGAACAGAGCTCCACGTTGCTCCTAGATCTCTGTTTCCCGTAGAAATGAAGGTTGATAGATAGGTAAAACTGTACGAACACATTCATGCATCCCCCATTCTGTTTTTGGTGCTGGAAGTGGAAGCCCTTATTCTATGCTTCCATCCAGCTACATCTTCAGCACCGGTGAGATTTCTTTTATGTGGAGTTTCCTTTCGCTGACTATATAGTTTCAAATGCTAATGTTAATGTAACTAATTCCTGGCAGATGATGGATTTTTTTTAAGCACAATTAAATTAAAGCAGATTTTCCTTTGGTAAACTATTTTTAGTAAAATGCATAGGATTAAAAAAAAAAACCCTACCCAGTGCTAACAATATGCTCAATCTGGATGTGAAGGCATGCTGTTAACTAAGATCCTTGACACATTTTGTTAACATCATTTAAGCCATGTACTGGTGTATTAATCTGGGAACAATTTAACCTTGTATATAAATAAGTATGGCTGTCCTCTTGACAGATATACCAGTTAAAGATTTCAAACTATTAAAAATGTGAACAGACATTAAATAGTAGATACACTATTTAATTCATATAAAAACACTATGCAAAGGGGTCATTACAGAACAGAAAAGAGATGTCACGATGGAGCCTCTGAAACACCCAGGCTCAGAAGACACTGAAATGTCTGGTGTGCGCATCTCCTTCTTCTCCTTTGGGTGGGGAGCGGTGCTGATCAATGGTCCCTTCCTCTGTAATCTGCTTGGCCACCACACTGATCCTCTAGCCCTTTTATTTTTACCAGAAGAGATGGAGTCTTGATATGTTGGCTAGGGTGGCTTCTGAATCCTGGGCTCAAGCAGCAATCCTTCCACCTCTGCTTTCTCAGTAGCTGGGACCACAGGTTCAAAGTCATTTTTAAGTTACATGAACTGTAGGCCCACGCAATCCAAGGCAGTGTGACTGGGACTCCTCGTGCCTGACTGCATGCTTAGCAAAGAATAGCAAGAAGGTCCTTCCTTGAAAGTTGCCTATAAAATAGGCTCTTTTCCTCTCTCTCTCTCTCCCTCCCTCTCCCTCTTTCCCACTGTAGAGAATTATGAGTGAGAAAATGCAGCCCACTGAGAAGCAAGTCCTCACTGTAAAACGAAATGGTTGGCATTCCTGACTTGATTGATGATACTGGCGCCCTACCTTCTCCCTGCCAGAAGCATCTTCGCCCCTGCCTAGGACCACAGAGCCATCTCCTCCAAGCTGCTCGCCAGATCCGTTATCCATTATCCCATCCTCTCAACAGCTGTTTCTTGCTTGCACTCCACACACCACAAGGTTTTTTAATTTTATTTTAAGCCTTAAAAAGAGAGATGTTTATACCGTTTTCATGATTTCGTTTTGGGACGAACTAAATGGTCGTTCTCATTACTTTATTTGACACCATGAGTCTAAGCATCTGGATGTCTTAGGGTAGACATCTCAGTGAACTGGACAGGTAGAGATGGGTCATTGAGGTTGAGGAGGGCACAGCCCTCTCAGCCCTTCCCATAGTGCGAGCTCCATGGTCAGCATCATGCTGGGGCCTTGCTGGAAAGTGGGATGCACAAAACACATGTCTGGAACCATGTGGAATGCAGGCTGCTATCTTCCTTCCCTTCCAGGACACTCTAAAAAGGAAGCCAGTAGGTCCTTAAAGGAGAATGAACAGCAAAGAGTTCCATGTGCTTCCTGTTTCAAAAGACTGGACACCCTACACAGAGGACCAGAGAGTCTCCATTGAACAGAGACAAAATGGAGAGCTCCCACTTCCACACACGTGTCCCTTCTAGGGAAAGAGGGTCTCATGGACTCTACACTAGACCATTTGTAAAAAGCACTCTGAGTTAAAAAGAATTCATTCCAAAGTTGATCCAAAGGACATATATCTGGTTCTGATAACTCGTTTTCTCTCTGGTAACTTTGGGAGACACAGAAATGAACTTGCTATTACATAGGCAGTCAGCAGTCAGGATTAAATTCCAAGTGGATTGGTGGCACAGATATATCTTTCTCAGCTGCTTGTGAGCTGAGGCAGGAGGGTCCCTTGAACACAGGAGTTTTTCTCTGAATTTTCCAAATGCAAATGTACTGGACATTATGAATGTAATTCTTACCTGATAATTGTTCTTATTGCTTATAGTTTTATTATGTTAGAGTTAAAACTTTCCTTTTTATTTAGACCAAAAGGGGGAAATGTTGTGGAATAATCTTTTTGTGCACTGTGTGAAGATGTGTCACTGTGGTTGGTTTAATAAAAAGCTAAATGGCCAATAACTAGACAGGAGGTATAGGGGGGACTTCTGGACAGAGAGAGCTCTGGGAAGAAGGAGTCACCAGCCAGAGGTGGAAGAAGCAGGATGGGGAGTGCAGAGTAAAGATAACTGAGCCGTGTTAAAAAAACAAAAACACGTAGATTAAAAATATGGGTTAATTTTTGGTTGTGAGCCTAGCCTTTAACAGCTGAGCCATCTCTCCATCTTGAAAAACAAAACAAAACAAAACAAAAAAAATGGGTTAATTTAAGTTATAAGTACTAGTTAGAAACAAGCCTAAGATAAGGCTGGGCTTTTATAATTAATAATAAGTCTCCACGTCATCTTTTGTGAGCTGGTGACCCTAAGAAAAAGCCAGTTATACAGCTTGAGCGACATAATGAGACCCTGTATCCAACATAAATCAATCAATAAATACATAAATACACAAGTAAATGATAGCAAAAATGAATGGGGATTGGAAGGTGGTTCCTTCCACATTCTCCACTTTGATGATGCAGCAAATGTGCAGCCTAGGGAGCACAAGGAATACTACGCGCAATCTCCAGCCTTGCACGTCTTTCCACAGATTCTGAGGTCACTTCTTGCGTAGTTTGCTGCCAGATGCGTGAGATGAGACCGTTTTCCTCCATTTTCTTCTGAGCTAGACATCAAATGTATAACCCAAACAGTATTTTGTTACTTTGGTAAATAATTTTTTAAAGTTGTCCTTGCAAACAAACAAAAACAAACACAAACCCCTTGAATCACCACATGTATAATACATGTAGTGTAGGGATTGTGTACCGAAGTGTCAAAAGCCAAATCCTAACCCCGCCTGGTTGACAAACTTTACAGCTGTTGAAAGGTTCAGAGCAATACAGATCATCATCGGAGCCAATAAGTTGATCTGGAGAGAGGAAAATGCTAATGAGCCTTTGATCTGTGCAGAGGCCGGTGGGCTAGAAGCACAGCCTCGCCTGCACCCCTCACCCCGCCAGCTGTCTCACGAATGCTTGCCATTGGTCACAGGAGGGACCAGGCGACCTGGGAGTGGAGACGGATCGGCTCAAATCCATCATCTCTCCGCATGCATCACTCAGGCGCTGGCCCTCATCATGACAAGCCAGCAGCATCCACTTCCTAGCAGAGATGCACACGTTGCAATGAAGTTTTTTTTTTGTTTGTTTGTTTTTTTAATTTTTGTGTTGGTTTTTAAAGGAGCCTCTTTTTTTTCTTGTCCTGCAAATAAACATAGATTGATATTTAACTTCATGGCTTGGGGTCTTTGAAGGGCATATGTATGTATGAACACAGGTGGTGTTTATGGGATATTGTTGATAAAAAGGATAAGTATCAAGTTCAGGGGATACTTGCAGGTTCTAAGACCTGATGGTGCAGATGGGGGATGCCAGGCACACAAGGGCAGCATGGAGCAGCTGGGCTCCAGCAAGGGGGGTGGGGAGGGGGGCTGGCACTGCCGCAGCAGCTGGACAAATGCAAGAGGTCAAGAAGTGTTTGTGGACTCTGACTTCTTCCTATTCGTCTCTGAACCGTGGGCGGGCGCCATCAAAGCCCTGCACCCAGGAAGGAGGCCAGGGCAGTGTCCGTGTGTAACATTCCCTACTCCCAATGTGCCGTTCCAGGAGAACATTCCAGCTCCGCATCCAGGATGGAGCCACCTTCTTCTAGCATGAGCTATTTTAAGAAGTAGGTTTTGATGGAGGAGAAAATGACCCACATTCCAATCATATCAAAAAGGTAAAATGTGAAAGAATTTTTCTTAGCTGTCCACTTTCTCTTCTGATGAAAATGCCTTTTAACATTCATCTGATTTTGCTTAGGTGCCTACAGCAAGCCAGGTATGAGGGGCAAGGGGTGACAATACAGACCCTCATGTGGGATGGGTCCTTAAAGATTTCCATATGGATTCCATATTATATGCCCTTTCCCTTATGGCTACTTATTTTGATTATTATTTCAGAATATACAAACTCGTGTGTATTTACTAACTGGAGATATATTATAAGAATAATCAGGAAAACCGAATTAATGAAAGTCTAGGGACTAAAGTGATCACTTTTTTTTTTTCAAATTACTGACTGTCCAATTGGATGGAAATGATGGTCATACAAGGGTAAGAGGTAGAGGCAAGCGCCCAGGAACACCAGAGCAGGGATTGAAAGCAATATTCCAATGTTGTGTGCGAAGGACGTGAACCCAAGATAAGTCAGCAAGTTCTGGCCTGTTGCATAATTGCACCCAGTTTTCAGTGAGCTGGGCTCCAAAAGCTGGTTTGGAAATCTGCTATGTAGAATTTGGGAATGCTTTGCCTCATGACTATAAGGAATATTCACAATGTCAGGGCTTCTATGCTAACACCTGAGAAAGCCTTCTTCCCCTCTAGCGTGGCCTCGGAGCCCCACGCTCCACCTCCCATGCCCAATTGCCTGCTGACTCCTAGCTCATGCTGGTCCAGCCAAGCGGACTTCCCTGTTGCCTGGTCTCACTGGGCTGTTCCCATCTCAGGACTTTGTACTCAGCCCCATGCCTTTGGTGCGAGGCCCCGATCAAGGTGGCTGCCTCTTTCCCTTCAAAGAGATTGTCACTGGGCACAGCCCACCTCACCTCTGACATCACCCTTGGTCACCTCCTTTCCACTTTGACACTGTCTGTGTGCACTGTTGGTCTCCCCCACCAGGAAGTGGGCTCCTGTGGGCAGAGGTGCTGCTCTCGTTTGGTCTCTGCTTACTCTCAGCACAGAGGATGGCGCGCGGCACAAAGCGACTGTCCAGAAAACCATGCTGAATGGTCCGATCTTGGAGAACATATCTTAAGCAAAACTTGGAGCCTGAAAATCCACCTGTGTGGCCATGAGCAAATGGCTCTCCCCACATCTGTTCTATCCCTAGGGAAGCAGGCTTTTCCAGCCTGCCACAAAATCTGCCGAGATGAACAAACGGAGTCTGTTTGTAAAATGCCTCGACACATTCCCTCTCCAAGCCGTGGGTCTTCATCTGTAAAAATCGGAACATCGTGTGAGCTGTTCTTCAAGGTTGCCTAGTGCTATTTACACCATGGTGATGAGGGAAACAGGATGAGAGCCTCTCTCCTGTTGCCTGGCACTAGTTGCAATGACAGGTGATGGGTTGAGTGGCATTTTTACCCAGCGGCCTCCACTTCTTCTCCCTACAGGTGTGGGGGCTCTCGCTAGTGCTTCTCTGGGGTCCTTCCCATTTCCTACGTTCCTGTGCACACAAGTCTGTATAGACAATGGATTAGTATAGCTTCTACATCGCTCAAGTCTCCCCTGGAGACACTGGAACAGGACCAGGGCACTGGGAAGGATGGAGGAGTTCTGCCATCTACTGCTTCTACCGAGTTCTTCTATGGGTAGAGATGAGGCTAGAGGTATTAACAACGAACTCTCCAAGAGGAAGAAGATACATTAGAGAACAATGGGCCGTCCTAACTGTTCATAGCTTCAAAGTGAACCTATGCCCACCAGCCTTGATCATGAATATTCCCTTTGAACTCCTCAACTGCTGTGAATGACCCCTCCACCAAAAGTTCCTATCTCCCCCAGTCACCTGGAATTGGCTATAGAAGCCACCCAGGCTGCTCACCAGCTCTGCATCTCAGCTTTCACATTCATCTTGTAGCCTGAGCATACATGGAAATTTAAATTCCTAAGATTTATTTTAACTTTTCTTTTTATATGTCAAGCAGACTTTCCCTTATAAATCCTGAAATCACCTTTGAAATTTTAGACAAGGGCAGATGTCACTTAATGTGACTGGCAAATGTTCCACACGCCATTTGTTGTGTGTGGTCGTTGTTATTCCTTTTGCTTCTTTTTTCTCTTTTTTCTTTCTTTCTTTTTTTTTTTTTAAATCGCCATAGCACTATAAAACCAATTAAAACAAACTTTGCAAAGATTCTCATTTCTGGCTCCAATATTCCAACCTCTGACTTTTTCTGAAGCACGAGATAAGACTTTCTGATTAACTGGGGGTGGGATGTTTAGCCAATCTGTTCATTTTATACATTATGGATACTGCTTTTTAATTTTTATGCCATGCCAGTGGCATATACTTTCTGAAATTAATAAATACAATACATACTATCAATGTGTGAAATTTAAAAAAAAAAACACACAGATTTCCATAGTTTGACATACAAAAAAATGTACTCACACACTTTTGAAATCTACTGTCAAATCATTTCACATCTGTACCTAAAGCAAACAGACATAATGCTAACAGCTTGTTCGAATTCAGAAATGCCACCCGCTAATCAGCCCACCTGTGGCATTCTCCGTCCATCTTGCAAGCTGCATAACCGGCTGCCAAGAAGCTTGACAAGAAAATGTATATTAAATTATTGAATAAGATTGGAAATGTTGTACAGTGTGGGATAAAGAGAGTGCACGCACGGCGTGTGGCCAATGAACACGCCGTACCTTTTCACTCTGATGTCTGCTTGGAGGTGACCTAGCTCCATCCCTGGATGCAAAGTTAGCAATGAGGCTTTCAGTTTTCTTCATTCCTGGGGAGGGGGCGGGGGAGGGGGGAGCGGCGGTGATGTGTGGCTGGCATTGGGTAAAACATAAAGCAAGGAAAGATGCGAAAAACAAATTCTGAACTGAGTTCCACAGAAATAACCCATCTTCACACACACACACATAAAAAAAAAAAAAAAACCCTCATTCCACAGTGAAGACACTAAAACAAAGGTTTTCTACCATCCCGACAATCCTAGAAACCACAGCGACACACTATTAACCAAATCCAACCATTTTCCATATTATTTAGAATTCCAGAAGAAAATGGTCTTTTGATCTTTCTTGGGGGGGAGGGGGAGCCAAATAAAATGTAAGTGAAATAAAGCTGTTGAGACCCTTGGAGCAGAATGGGGGCATCAGACTACCAAACAAACCTTGGGTACCCACCCCACTGGCCACACCCGGAAGCTTGTGAAATTGGCTTGTGAATGTGACTTTGCACAAAACCGTTACATTTTAACACATGATTATTTTCACTTCTATGGACTAGGAGTGCTCTCCGGAATGATCTCTGGGGGTCTGTGGGTAAGAAACGTTAGTTTAGCATCTGTTCTTTTAAGGCTGTTTGCTCTGGGAAGGCAGTGTGTTTTGCCATAAATTTAGGTCATTAATTTGTATCTGTTCTTTGTTTATTTAAGAAACAGGACAAAAGGGCAGCTGCTGAAGCATTTGGCTGTGCCGAGGGGTAGTGGGCTGACATGCTGGAATTCTGCACATGACCAGCTTGAGTTTGTATCCACAGCTACAGGACAGAACTTTACGGAAACACTTTGCCAAGCCATGTGGTGCTCTGCTTCCCTCTGCATCAATACCCCTTTAATTACCTGATCCTGGGGTTGGAGGGGGGAGTCAGAGAAAGTATCTGAGGGAGAATCTGGGACCTTTAGAAAGTCAGAGTTTTCTCATTTCTAATAAAAAAAAATCACCATGATCAAGTGTCTAGTAATTATTCTACAGAACACTGATATAAATTCTGCAACTAGCCAGCAAAGGTAACACTGTGACCTATATAATTTGATATTTATAAACGGAAGCGCAGTGATATCCAGTCAATTGATTGTTAACAACATTTAATGCTCTAAAATTGGCCATTAAGTGCAGAGTCGTTTGAAAGGCGTAACTGCTATTATGAGGCATTGCAGAGGTTTTATTTATTATCATAAACTTAATGGATGTAGTAAATTGGGTGTATTTAGAAAGGTCAGTTGGTGCTTGCTGATACTGAATTCTGAGCACTTTCATTCAGACGAACAGTGAAATGGAGCAGCGTTTTTCAAGGATAGTCCTTGCTTAAGCTACCATGAGTGAATAACATGGAAACTCAGAGCCTTGGTCTTAAAAGCAATAATAATAATAATAATAATAATAATAGCAACTATCACAATTTGATAAGAACAGTAGGACTGTTGAAAGTCCATATTTCAAAATGATAAATTTTTAATCCAAAACTATGTCTTAAAAACAAAAGAAACAAAGCAGGAGTCACCTGAAGGGAGTTTTATATGACAAAGAAATCTGTGCCCAGAATCCTGCTTCTTGTGAACAAAATGTGATGTCCTCCTCTTCTTACAGTTTTCCTAGGAAAACCCCTCACAAGAGGGTGTGGTCCCTCTGTAACTCTCAGGTTGCTTGTGTCAGCAGGGGACACTTTTCCCACAAGCCATCTGTGCTGTTGGGTTTGCAGAGGCCTGTAGGAACTCGAATACTTGATGAGCTGAGAGATGTGTATTCTTTCTGTTGAATATTTCTTTTTGTGTGAGGAGAAATAGTTTTGGATTTTCTTTCTTTCTTTCTTTCTTTCTTTCTTTCTTTCTTTCTTAGATGTTCTTCATGATGAAATTGTAAATGAAAATTTGGTTAGAAATGAGGACTGCTCTTTCAGAGCAGTGCGTGGAACTCTCTGGAAGCTGAAGGCGTTTGTGGTGAAAGCCTCTGGGCTGTGGCAGGCAGCTGTGTGCATTCAGACATGAGGCTGGGAGACTCACACCTCAGTGAGACCTAGCTTCTGCTTCTTCTCCCTCCGTCTCTGGACTCAGCCTGGGAAGAAGGTTCGCTAGTTCAGAGGAAGAATGTGCTCTTCGCTGTCACAGCATTGCTCTATGCTCAGGTGGGAGAGAGAAAGATCTAAGTGTCAAACTGTGTTATTCTCAGAAGAGCTGAAAGGATTCTTTTCAAGGTGGGTGAAAAGCGGGAAAGAAAAGAAACTGCCATCAATTAGACGTGAGATCTGACTGGGTTTCCTGAGATGCTGGGTGCTCTGAGACTGTGTGAGCAGGAGAAAGCCCAGCAAGATGCTCCCTGGGTTTGTGCAAACCAGTCACATGGTTTTCCATGGGTGCTGTGCTAAGTCCTTTAGCATCCAAGCCAGTGGGTAGCTTTTCAGCACCTACTAGGGGAAGAAATACACTACGTATTGTAATATCTACTGACATCTGAGTAATAAGATAATTTTATCAGGAACTTTGGTGTACCAAGAATATCTAGACTTTGGTGGTGGAGGTGGTGGTGGTGGAGGTGGTGGTGGTGGAGGGGTTGGTGGAGGTGGTGGTGGTGGAGATGGTGGTGGTGAGATGGTGGTGGTGGAGGGGGTGGTGGTGGAGGTGGTGGTGGTGGTGGAGGTGGAAGTGGTGGTGGTGGTGGAGGGGGTGGTGGAGGGGGTGGTGGTGGTGGTGGTGGTGGTGGTGGTGGTGGTGGTGGTGGAGGGGATGGTGGAGGTGGTGGTGGTAGTGGTGTGGTGGTGGAAACCAAGACTTTTCCAGAACAAAGAAAATTGGGTGTAGCAGCACACACCAGCACTCCCAGTTACTATGGAGGCTGAAGCAGGAGGATCCTTTGAGTCCAGGAATGGAGATCAGCCTAGACAACATCATGAGGCTTGTCTCAATAAATAACTAGTTTTCAATTAGCAATAATTGCGCCTCGGATAAACCTCATCGGCTACGATACTGCCACTGCACAAAGCTTCAGTAAATAACTGAATAGTGAGTAAATTATGATTTTAAATGTTTTCCAAAGAGAAACTAAATTTGAGGAGACGAGAATGCATCTGCCTTAAAGAAACTGATCGCCCTTGGTCACTGAGTCGGGAACAGAGTTCTCCGTGTTTGCCCATCAGCATCTCAAGTCTATTCTTTTCTGCTTTTATCTTGGCCTGAACCCATTCTAGATTCTTGTCTCCTACACAGGCCTCTACTGCCCAATGGCTCAGCGAATTTAAAGAGCACACGGAGAGAGAGAGAGATGCTGGAAGCCCTCCCCCCACCCAGCCTAGCCAAAAGGCATCTATCTAGTTCTTTATCGGTCTCTCAGTGCCTATAAAGAAAGATGTTTCACACATACAAAAATAATCTAATATTGATACGAGCTATAGCTGATCAGGTTTCTCTCATGGTGTCTAGTTTTCCTTGCTTTTCTGTCTCTCCCCAGGGTCCCCTGACTGCTCTACTCCTCTGTTTTACTCAGGGGGCTTTCCTCCTTAACCAGCTCACATCCCCTCCTCCACGTGACCATCTCCCCCAGGGTGGCTGTGGCCTTTGGGATGCAGTCTAGGTGTGAAAGGAATGATTATTCATTGTGATCTTCAAGCACAGAAGCCCTCCTCTCTTCATAGAGGCTCCATTCCCCAGAGAGCAGTTTGGCAGCATTTTTCTCAAAGTGGAATAAAAATGCATCATATATATATATATATATATATATATATATATATATATATTCCACATGACATCTCTCAGGAGATTTTTTTCATGCAGGTTCCATTTCTGTTAAGAGAGGCAGTAACATTGTAGGGGGGGAAAGGGCATTGAACCATGACCCTAGAAATGTCCCTGCCTGACTTCACTAATTAATAACTGGGCATCACGCACAAGTCACTTAACCCTTTCAATGTCTCAGGTCCCCAGCATAAAACTAGATGTCCTGTCCAATGAGCACCAAGATCCTCCCTGCTCTGACCCACCCTGAGCCTTTCAAAGGAAACTTTCACCCAGAGTTTGCTGGTGCTGAGCAAACAACCCAGGTTCTTCCTCCCTTCTTGATATTCTGCCCTGAAATCACAGCAATCTGTCCCCCTGTGCCGATGTTTCTTTAGGAAGAACACCTAATCACAAGTGTAATTTCCCTGAAGAAACTGGTGGTTTTGAGTTTGAAATCAATACCGCTCCTTTCATGGCAAGGCCTCTGTAGTGAAGAGAAACAGAGAAAAGAGAAATGGCCAGCCTTGTAATTGTATCTGCTTGATTGGAGCAGACTATAATGTGTGAGGCTTACTCTGAGAAATTGTGTGTGTGTGTGTGTGTGTGTGTCTGCGTGCACACGTGCGTGCACACACATATGCACACATGTGCATGTGGGTATGGAAATACATGTGTGCACATTCATGCTGAGGTCAGAGGTCAGCCCCGGTGTCTCCTTCATTCACTACGTACCTTATTTTTTGAGGCAGAGGCTCTCACTGAACCTGGATTCACAGATTCAGCTCCACTGGCCACCGAGCCCCAGGGATCCTTCTGTCTCCAGCTCCCCAGCACTGAGATTGCAGGCACACACAGCCACGGCTAGCTTTATCATGTGGGTGCTGGGGTCCAAACTCAGGCTCCTGCAGCAAGCGCTTTACCAACTAAGCCATCTCCCTGCCCCAGAAAGCAGCTTTGAAAAGCGAAACTTTTTCTTTCTGATTCCACAGCTACAGTCGGATCAACTGACAATCCCTCCTTTCTGTGTATCTATGCACACACTTATATACACACGGATTACACTATTTAAAAATATAATGAGGAAACTCCCTTCTCATTTTGTTTCAATAAATACCTCACTCGATACTTTGTGTTGGTAAGTTTGTATCCTGGGCATGTACTTCAAGTCTGACTGTGAAACTGTAAAGGACCGAGAACAAGAGGAAAACTGCAAAGTCTCCGGCAGGAGAGGGGAGGAGATGGAGAGGAGGAGGCAAGGACAGGGCCAGGAGGGGCAGAGAGGCATGCTTGCTAGCTCGTAGCGCATGTGTGCACTCAGAGTAAGATCCTGGTACCCGTGTCTGAGGCATCTCCATTACAACTCCCGAAGCCGATCATGCAGAAACTTCAGCCATACGATACGGAAAACTAGGTACTTTCCTAGCACACTGAGAACATTGTGCCCATTATATGATGTAACCTAGAAAGTCCTTTTAAAGTGTCCTCTGATCCTTAGCACTTTGGAAAGTGGAGGAATAACGGGGGAGTGTGTTCCCCGACTCCTGCTCAACACCATGCAGACCATGAAGCCTTCTGAAAGGGGCGTGGAACAAAACTCTCCTCAGCACGAAGGGTGCCTGTGAATATGATCCTGGTGTGTCCCAGCCCCACGCTTACCTCCACTGATCATCTCACACTCCAGAGTATCCATATCAGGACCAGCTGCAGGTCGAGCAGCTTCGCACACATCAGTCTCACCTTTTTCTTAGACGCTCACTCCTGACGGTCACGCTCTTCCCACAGTAGCCTTTTTCTGTCCCTTGGGATGCAGGGTTCTGCCCCAATGAAGCTCTTCTCCCAAAAGTCCTTGGGTTATTTCTCCCTCTGTCCATGTGAACCTTGCCAAGGAACCAGGGCACTGTTGGGGCTTTATATACCACAGGAAATGACACAGGCACCAAACGGAATCAACCAGGCTTCTCACGAACCAGTGTCAAATAGAACCTCAGATACCACATGGTTTTGAGGGTACATAAAAAACGGCCAACTCTCGGGACTCTCTATGGTTATTCCCATCGCAGCTCAATGTCTAAATCTACGGGTGTTAATTAACATGTATCAAGGGCTGACTGTACATAGACGGTGAACTAAATATTTTCTGTGCACTATCAAACTGAACTTTCCCACTGTTTCTTTTTTCAAACAGGACTTTAGTATGTTGCTCAGGCTGCCATTAAACCCAGAATTCTCCTGTCTCTATTTCCTGGGTGCTGGGTGATGGAATTACAGGTGTGTACCACCACGGCCAGCTTTCTCAACAGATTTCTGAGGGAAGTGTTAGGAGTTTCCCCCATAGGAAGCAACTGGCTCCTGGTCACATGTCCAAGAAAGTCATGGCTAGAGAAGGGACCAGAGCTGGGACACCTAAAACAGAACCTCTGATCCCCATGTGAGACATGGCAATATTGAATTCAGATTCTTTAAAAAAAAATTTATTGTGTGTGTGCGTGTGTATGTGCATGTACGTGTGTGTGTGTATGTGTGTGTGTGTGTGTGTGTGTGTGTGTGCTCATGCATGAGCATGTAGGCCAGAGGAGGACATAGGGCATTCTGATCTATCACTCTCCTCATTATTCCCTGAGATGGGGTCTCTCCCTGAACCTGGAGCCAGGCTGGCAGTTAGCAATCCCCAGCAATCCACCTGTCTCTGCTCCCTAAGCACTGGGGTCACAGGTACTCGCTGCCACATTAAGTGGGTGCTGAAGGTTTGAACACAGGTCCTCATGCATGCATAACAAGTCCTCTTATCCACGGAACCATCTCCCCAACCTCCAAACTCAGATTCTTAATGTAGCAAATATCTCTAAGGGGAGCATTTGTGCAGGACGGTGGGGAAGAGGAAGCTATGGGGAAGAAAGGACTGAGGGCTCATTGGTTCTGTTCTCAGAATCGTGCTGTCACAGAGTTGTCACATAACTACCCATGAACTGTTCTAAGAGGTGATCTTACTGGGAATATGAAAGATTTTGGTTCAATGTACAAACTATCTTTCCTACATAGAGAATTGTGAGACCATCTTGCAGAAGTTCTTTTTAAAAAACAGAGCACACTGAGCCTAGGCAAGTCCAAGCCCCTCCCCACTGCACCAAGGCTGCGCAAGGCGTCACACCACCGGCACTGGGCTCCTAAAAGCCTGACCATGCACCAGGGACGGATCCCGATCCTCCTGTCTGGGTGCCCCCCAAACAGTTCGAGCCAAACAACCGTCTTCCGGGCTCTGCTGACTCCCCATGGGAGACCTTGATTTGGGGGATGTGGGGCTGTGGGGTGGCTTGGGAGGGAGGGCTGAGGGGTGGGAGGAGGGAGGAGATGGGATCTGTGGGTGGTATGTAGAGTGAGTAGAAAATTTCTTAGTAAAGAAAAATGAAGAAAAAAAAAAGGCAGATTTTCCTTTAAACAGAAATGGAGCAGGTCCACAGGAAAAGGTCCAAGACCCGATCCCTCTAAGACTATGTAATTATCATCCTTTGTAAATTGTCCCCTGGAATTATGATCCTGTTGGAGGAAGTCATTTGAGCTCATGGGAGCCACACATCTGCAGACTTCTGGGAGTCAAAAGTGG
>CABHPP010138070.1:1757-21478 GCA_902168425.1 Peromyscus attwateri
GACACACAGAAAACATTGTCCCTGCTCTTGAGCTGACACTCTATAAAGGAAAAAGATGTTCCTTTTTTAGAAATGGCTCCCCCCCCCCCCCCGTGTGGTGTCTTCTGTAGAGTATTGAGGAAATACTCAGGAGGGTGTGAGCTTTGAATATGAGTTAGAGCCATCATTATTTGAGGAGAGAGAGATTTTAAAGGGGTGAAGCTCAGGGTAGGATTTCCAGGACATAGACACAGTCTTGAGTGAGTAGAGTCGGGCTGAAGGAAAGAGAATGAGGGGGGTCTGTGGGGTGCAAGCAGAGGAAGTGGGGTATTTTAGACTCCCAGTGGAGCTGGAACAATCACGGGGCTTTTTCCCAAGCCAAGGGCCACCAAGTAGAAACGGTCAGTGACAAGATAGAGAGCAATAGGGGAGGCAATCTCGCACACCCGACAAATAAAAATGAAAGATCAGAGGCGGGCCGTGAGGGCAGCAAGGACGTCCTAAAAACGAAAGCGAACTGGAAGTGCAGAACATAAGAGTTAACGCTACCCAACGGCATGATGGACCAAGAAGATTTGGCTTCCTAAGGCAGAAAATACAATAGCCTTTCTTATTCTCCTCAGTGTTACCCTCACAGCCCAGCACAGCCACTGGTCGGTCAACAGGTGTTCTGTTTGTCCCTTTGCTAGCCCAAGAGGAAGCGCATCCGATCCGGATATTCCAGACTGGCTTCCACGTGACCTTTAACCCCCGCTTAACTCATCCAGGCCTCACAATTCATTGCAAGATGACATTCCAGGCATTGCCCTTTATCAAGGAGGGGGAGCTGCTGCTCAGACAAGTGAAGCCGCTTCACAGTTCTCAGAACGCTATGGGCAAAACCAGGGCCGAAAGCGCAGCGGTCTACCCCCAATCTAGCACGCCTACCTCGATGTGACCACTGTCCCACGGTCCCCTCCTTGCTGCAATTATCAACTGGGCTGTGACAAAAACCCAGGATGTGGGCAAGGGGCAGGAATGTTTGCGGGGGATTTTGTCTCCACGGTCTCAGGCACTGGGTCGCTGTTCTGGGCCCAGATGGGCCCCATCCTGTGCTGTGTGGCAGCCTCGGGCTCTGTGTTTTTCTATTGAGAGTCTTTCATTCCTTTCTCCCTGCCCCCTCACCTCTCTACCAAATGCAGAACGGACCCCAGGAATAAAATACAAGAGCTCAACCAACGGAAAGCAAAGGTTAGAAACTGAACGCCAGCCCCTCCCGAAGCCAGGAAATTCCAGCGCCCTGGTTCTCGGGGCAAGGGACTTCAAGTTACATATTTTGCAGTCTGGCTAACTGGTTGTACTTTTCAGTGTGAGGCTTAAGACAGGGTCTGCCTATGCCACGAGGGTGCCTCTGGGCTCTGAGACCCATATTAGGTTGCACACAGGCTGTACTGTGGATTAGCTGTGAGATTTGCAAATGTATGGTTTACAATGTGGTAAGAGCCTCGAGGCCTGAGCGGGGCAGTTCTGCAGCAGTTACTGGGGCCTAGCTCCCTGTGCTGGGCTCTAAGAAACAAGCTACAGGGCACTTAGCGTGATTGTCAAGAGTCCTCGCTCCTCCCCACGTGACTGAGTGTGCTTCCTTGAGTAAAACCTACAGTGCTTCACAAATCCAGGCAGACAGACGCCCATGACTTTGGGATCCGAAGACTGGACATCAGAAGTGATTTATTTATCATTTATGAACTCCATTCAGATCCCTGAACTCCCCCCCAATGTCTGTTCATGTCTTTAGAATCCCAGTGAGAGGGCAAAACACATCCTAGACCGAGAATCAACTGCCCACCGCACTTCTTTCTCTAAAGCAGAGAATGCAGCGTGCTCTCCAGCCCACAGCGAGGCATCCTGCATCCCAGTCAGAACCTAGAAAACAGCAATGAGAGAACTCTGTAAACTTTTCTCCAAAACTCACTCCCAACAAGGAGTCTGAGAGTCCTGGTCTTCCCATCCCTACCTCTAACCTGTTCCTGGCCCCACACACCCTGTCCCATGGAGAACGAGGACCGTCCCTTTCAGCCATGGAAGCCGAGCTGATGCCTCAGGCAACTCATTTATCTGGCAGTTCTGTTCTGGATCTTTCTCATTTGTCTTCTGCACCCTCTTCTCTGCTCAAGATACCACCCTATCTCCCAGTGACCTTCTGGTACTTTGAAGGTACCTTACACCCATCAGCCTACCTTGGACCGTTTCTTGGTGTGGCAGTCTCCACCTCTCCTCATTCCCTCGTAAACAGGGCTCTTGACAAACTTCCAGCAAGCTGTCTCTCTCCCAAAGATATGATAAAGTTAATTTACTGGCATTAATGCACTTGTGCTCTATAGCAAAGAAACAATATGTAGCAAATGTCTCTTGCCCCACATTAGCCCCTGATACTACACTTCTGCTTCATCAGTGACGACAGGCGTAAATACCCACGACTCCATGTGGTTAAGTAACCTGCTCTAGATCATGCATTTAAGAAGTGCTGGGACTTGAACTCCAGCCGTCTGATTCCAATGCTCAGTGCTCTTTCCTTTGAAACTGATGCTTCCCTGCCTCTGTCATGCTGGGGGCTGATGGATGCTCAGGATTTAACCTGTTACTTGTCTTTGCACCAATGCTTATAACCGGAAGAGCAAATCATCCTCAGAGAGGGGTGATGGGAGAGCCTAGAAGGGCCTTCCTGGCCCTCTTCTGTCCTCCAAGCATGTCTCAGAACAGATGGCTCCCTCTTGAGCCGCTTGAGAGAGAATTGGGTTACAGTCATAAAGTGAAGGAAGTCAGTGCCTGAGAGAGCAGGCATTGTACAGTGGTGTCCTGAGTGGTAGGTGGACATTGAGGAGGAGCCCGTAGACTCTCATGCTTGGCTTCGTCTCTTCCTTTTTGGAAGCCAGCTCTTTACTGAGAGACATGCCTCTCTTCCAGATTCTAATGATAGTTCTAAAGGAGCATCTGATACTCTTCCTCCCATTCTCCTGGAAAGCCCCAAGTCCCCTCCAAGTCCTTCACTGTTCACTGAATTAACTAACTAACTAACTAACTAAGAACTACTCTACTCATCTGTTCATGAAGCCAAGCCACCCAGGCAGCCCATTCTTGAGGAGGGGACCTTGGGAGCCAAGAGATTATCATTTGCAGAAGTGGGGCTCTAACTTTCTATAGCTCTTTGTTGGAGAAAATAAACAGAATGAAGTCATTTTAGCTTGCACACAAATCCTGTGTGTGGATGAAGATGGATATAGACCGCATTCTACGTGACTAGACTAGATGGTCTTCCTTCGGGTGTAACTGGAAAATTGGTCCTTTATTCTGAACATCACTTATACGAGTGCCTGAGATTCCATTATCTGAGACCTTTTAGACAGGTATCATCAATACAGCTTGACATGTGATTGGCACAACACTATTCAGATATACTTGGTGATTAGGATCATATAACAATAGCATCATTACACTAATAAAATTAAGGAAAGTCTACCCAAGACGAGATTTGCATGCTTCTTGTTTTCTGAGGCCAAAGGCACTTGGCTGGCTGATTCACCTTTTCCCCTTCCACATTATCCTCAGTAGCAGACCCCACTCAGAAGCACTTCCCACGGGTCTCCAGCAGAACTAAATCATGTCCATAGATGCTAGGTGCAAAGCCAAAGAAAGAAAGGAAGGAAGGAAGAGAGTATGTGAAGAAATGGCCCTGAGAGTAGAGAATGGGAAATGTAAGAAACAAGCAAGGAGAGATAAAAAGGTAGTAGTGACATGGGCAGGAAGGAGGAATGTGGGACCCACTTCCTAAGAACAACGATTTGGGCTTTCTGCACTCCATTCCAAACCTTTTTACCCTGGATTCACCTTACTTCAGTTTTCCCAGGGCCAGGAATTCCACCCAGAGTCACTTTTGTAGACTTGACCTGTGAGAAAGCCTCGTCGTTTAACCTGGGGGTGGTGCTATGGGGAGGCATCCTCTGCTCCACCGATTGCAAATGAGATGAATGAGACGGATGGTCAAGTTGGGCAATACAGCTCAGGCAGACGAAGTAGATATTGTGTTCACTTCCTCGCAGCCATGATGAAGAGTTTTTAGAAAGAATTAAAGGTATCACGTGGGTCCAAGTAAGTTGTTCAGAGAGCTTGTCTAACCCTGACTCTGGGACAGGAGTCCAAGGCAAGAACTTCGTTCAGTAGTCATGCGGCAATACCCTTCCTCACTTAGGGCTCACAAGCTCTCTGGCAGACACCTGGGCCAGGCTGACGCAGACACCTGGACCAGGCTGAGAACACCAGATTGACGAGCAGATGGTGTTTTGTCTGTTTTCTTTCCTGGACCAAATTGATGCATAGATGTTTGAGTATGAGGAGTTCAGTCCCGACCCAATGTCCTCATATGTCAGAGTGTGCAGGTCTATGCAGGCAGTTTCCTAAAGTGTTGACTGTCTAGTGCATGTGAATCTTGGCTTCCACAGCAAGGGCAGCTGCTGTGACCTCGAGCAAAGTGCACCTCACCCTTTGACAATTTGGGGTTGCAGGGGAAGGAAGAGATTCAATGTGTTGCCCAATTCACTTTCATTGCGTCCTTTCCCTCCAGGAATCTCATTAAAACTATTAGGTCTTTCAAAATGCTGGACAAAATTCAGGAAAGAGACCAACAAATTTAGCTTTCAGCTATTTGTTTTCTCAATTTTGCGGTGGCTCTCATACTTTTTGGGTCTTGGACCAATTCCTTCCCATATCCTTGTAACTAATGAGGACCCCATGTCCATGCCATGCTTTGAGACAGAGGCTTGCTGTGCATTCCAGGCTGCCTCCTGAGTGCGGAGACCGCAGGCAGGAGCCATCACCCTGGAATTCCTAGACATTTTGTCACGATTTCTGAACTATGTCTGTAGTTATATGTTCACACATGTAACGGTTTTTATGAGGGAAAACCCTACACACAAAGAAGCAGCTACCATAAAATCTGCTGAGAAGCCTGGCACTGCTTTCCATAAAAAAAAAAAAATATTTTCAAGGGCTGGAGAGGTGGCTCAGTGGCTAAGAGCACTGACTGCGCTTCCAGAGGACCTGGGTTCAATTCCCAGCACCTGCATACATGGCAGTTCATAACCTTATGCAACTCCAGTGCAGACCTGAGGTTTTCCTCTGGTCTCCAAGGGCATCAGGCACACATGTGGTGCACAGATAGATATGCATCTAAAACATACATATATACAAAATAATAAAATTTAAAAAAATTCAGTATTTGATTTCTTAGACATTATCTTGATTCTCAAATATGTTTTAGCATCCAGACTGTTATTATATAACATAGCATCTAGACCAGTGGTTCTCAACTTTCTTAATGCTGCAACCCTTTCATACAGTTCCTCATGTTATAGTAATCCTCTACCACAAAATTATTTCTTTGCTACAGTCATAACTGCAATTTTGCTACTGTTGTGAACAGTAAATATCTGATATGCAGGATATCTGGTATGCGACCCCTGTGGGGGTCTTGACTCACAGGTTGAGAACCACTGATCTAGATGATGGAAAATTCCAGTGTAAGTTCATGAGAGCATGAGAATGACAAAGGCATCATCCCTTTAGAGCATCAGCTTCCTTCTCCTACACCTATGCATGACCATGGACACACACACACACACACACACACACACACACACCCTTGGATGTGCTTGTTTAGTGTGTCTGTTTTCATATTATCACTATGACATGATATTGTTGGGGTAACTGAAGACAGTGTGTTGATCATTGGCAGTCATCCATGCTAGCTAGTCCAGGGGTAGAAGTTACAGGCCCCACTTTAGATGCACATAGTTCCAAGTTTGGATCCTGGCTCTGTTATTGACAAATTCTAGGCTTGTAGAAAACTGCACAATCTCTTCAAAGCTTGAGTTTCTTCTTTTGTATTGGGAAGGATAGTAACTATTCTCTGTAGACATGTTGGGAGGATCAACAATATAACATATGCAAAGAGACAGATACAGTATCTAGCAGAGCAAGGGTGGGTGCTCCAGAAGTAGCAGATATAGCTGGTGTTATTAAGACGCCACTGTTATTATTATCTAGTAATAATGTGAGCTGCCTGAGCGTGGGGGATATTCGCTTCTGTAAGCTCAGACTTCTGGTGTGTGCTTAAGATAATACGGATACATGGATTTCGTACAGTTGTCCCTTTTTTCAGAATCAATTAGCTTGACTCAGAGAAGAGTTAGGCAGAGAGGAGAACAGGCAGTCCCAGTTCCTTGGAGCCTTTGATCTAATTAGTCTGTGTATGTTGGGGCTAGTTAAGAAATAGCAGAGGGCAAAGGCTTGTGGTAGACAGTTAAACATCTGCCAGCCTCTGCTCAAGGATGGGAAATTTTGGACACTCTACACGAGGCTTGCTATTGCTTCTTGGACAATTTGCCTGATGCTATTTACATCTTTCTGGAAATTTCCATGCACAACCACATAGCTGTGAGGAGATGAAATAGACAGTCCTGAGAAATGGAGCTTATCAATTCCTTTTCTACACATGCTTCTCTTCCCAGAAAGAGCTTTGTTTTGTCTGGGCTGTGTAGCTGGAAGTTTTCCCTAGTCCCACCCAGTGCCCCCCACCCCTAGGTCCTGTAGCCACTAAGATAATAATTACTCAGAGGCTTAATATTATTTACAAACTTTATGGCCTAATGGCTCAAGCTTCTTGCTAGCTAGCTTTTATAACTTAAACCATTTCTATTAATCTGTAAGTTGCCATGTGGGTGTGGCATTACTGATCTGCTGGCATCTTGCTGTTCCTTAGGCGGCAGCCAGCATCTCTCTCCAGACTCCGCCTTTCTCTTTCCTGTCTGTCTCCTTGGATTTCCCACCTGCCTCTAAGCTGCCTTGTCATAGGCCAAAGCATCTTATTTATTAACCAATGGGAGCAACATATATTCACAGCGTACAGAAAGACATCCCCCAGCAGGCTGCCTTTGTGGTAAAATTCTAGAACTTAGAAAACAACTTCTTTTTTTTTAATTTTAAAATATATTTTATTTATTTATTTATTTTTATGTGCTTTGGTGTTTTGCCCATATATTTGTCTGTGTGAGGGTGTCAGGTCCCTTGGAATTGGAGTTACAGTTTTGAGCTGTTATGTAGGTGCTGGGAACTGAAACTGGGTCCTCTAGAAAAACAGCTAGTGCTCCTAACCTCTGAGCCATCTCTCCAGCCCCAGCAAACCATTTCTTTTTCTTTTCTTTTGTTTCCTTTTCTCTCTCTTCTTTTTTTCTTTTTTCTTATTTTTTTTTTTTTTGAGACATGGTTTCTCTGTGTAGCTTTGGAGCCTTTTCTGGAGCTCACTCTGTAGCCCAGGCTGGCCTCGAACTCACAGAGATCTGCCTGGCTCTGCCTCCTGAGTGCTGGGATTAAAGGCATGCAAACAGTTTCTTAAAGGTCCTTCCACTTCCTGATTTTGGAAATCAGAAAGCCTCACGTAGGGAGAAAGTCCAGCAAGAGAAAGGGCCGTGTGGAAAAGCACGAAGGCACCAGATCTGTGGCGAAGCCTTCCTTGTCTTTCCAGCAGAACAACCTGACCATCTAGAAGCGAAGTCAAGCCAAGGAGTGACCTTCTTATACTTATGTGGAGCAGAACTACCTGGCTGGCCCCAGTCCAGGGCAGAAGCATGAGAGATTATTTTATATATATGTCATTCTGTGTTAGGGCCATTGTTGATGCACCAACCAAAAGCCCAAACAAGAGGCCAGGAGTCAGGCAAGAAAAGAGGAAAGTAGCCGAGCTGCTGCCTCCCAACCCTCAGCATCTGGCAGGTGGAAACCTTCCTTTGCAGGCCCTGGCACAGAGAGAACAGGGGAAGAGTGAACCCTTCACTAAGCTGTGTCTGGGTTTGAACTTACACCCCTGAAACATATCATCAACTGTTGTCAAGAAGGAAACACGCTTAAGCAGCAGAGAACAGTGTTCTAGGACAAAAGTGGCCAAGTTTGCCATCAGTACACGGACACCGTCGCCCTCAATGAGATAGTTCTACCGCTTTGATGTCTCATGAATTTTTACTTGGCATTCCATTTTCCCTCAAACACACAAATGACTCCTGCCTTTGTTCATGGTTTCCCCTCTCAAGGCCCTCTCTATGCCCCTTTTACTCTTCGATCGCTCTCTACCCATCTTTCAGATCCCACGTGGTCCAGGATGCCATCCAAAAGACTTCCCTAACTCATTTGCCCTGGTCAGATCTTCCCCTGAAGGTTCACAGCCCTGGTCTTCTGTAGCATAGAGAAAGTGTCACATCTCCGGCCGTTAAGACCAACTGAAGTTCAAGAAAAGAGCTTGTCCCAAGTTCCTAGAGTTAGTGAGTGGAATATCAATACCGCACCTCTATAGCTTTGTTTATTGCATTTTTATTTGTTTTAGTTTTGAAACGATGTCTTCTCATATTGCCCAAGCTGGGCTTGAACTTGAGATCCTCCAGCCTCAGCATCCTGAGTCTCATACAACAACTGCAAAATATGCTTATACTTGCCGTGAAGCTAATAAAAGACACTCAGAGGAGGCATTGACTTCCAAGGAGCTAGGGTATACCCGATGGTAAGCCATTTCCTTAGTATGTATGAAGCCCTGAGTTCAATTCCCAGCAACACACACACACACACACACACACACACACACACACACACACACCATCTTCTATTAAGCTATCAAGATGCCAGCTTTTCCCCCAAACAAGCCTCGTTTGGAGGGAAAATTAAGATCAAAGCCACAGTGCTAGAGCTGATCATAGCTTATCCTTTGGGCACACAGTTCTGCTGCAATGAGCCGACTCCATGTACCAAAGTGCCTAGTGAGTCATAAGCTGTCTGTGAGTAGCCACCCTGGAAAGCATGCTTCAGTGGTTGGCCCTCTGTCTCCAGTCAAGGCCACCCACTTCAACTGCAAACCTTAGCTTGGCTAAAAAGTCAATCCTGACGTATAAGGTAGCTGAGTAAAAAAAAATCACACCCTCTATGAAAATAAAGAAGTAAGAAATGACCAATTAAGGATAGAACCACAGGGAAAGAAAGCGCACAGTTTAAGTATGTGGTGTTGTCCCTTTCGAGCTGAGCTGTAAACCGATGAGCCTCGCAATCATCAAATTATTGCCAATTGGTTTGTCAAGGCACTTAAGGCAATTAGGAGAAACTGATATATTGGAATTGTAGAGACTTTAATTGCTTAAGTGTGCCAGAAGTATTTACTTATTGGAGAAATCTAATTAGTTGACATTTTTGAGTTATTAGTTATTCGGTAGTATGTGAATATTTTCTAGATGTTAATTGCTTAAAAATTAGACAATTGGACAACAAGGGCTCACAGGGATTCATTTGCCACCACCGGAGCCCCTCAGACACCACAAGCCCGACTCCTCCCCAGAGAGAGCCTACCTCCAAGGCTGGTTTGCCTGCACCTTCCTCTGCTACACAAACCTTACATTGCTGGTTTTTTTCCACGTGGATTACTTTGCCAGCAAACGGGCAAAAATACCCTACTCATTTCCCTTCACGCTCAGAGCACCATCAAATTATCCTTACATTTTCACATAACCACACTTAGCCGGATTGAACAGAACTTGGAACCCAAACGGCAGGACTTGACAGGCCCTGTAAAGAACTCAGTTAGGCATAGGCCTTACAGGGAAACATCCCTAAACACCTGACCCAAAGGGGAAGACTTCCACATCCGCAGACGGGAATCCCTCACCTGGGATGAACCTTCTATGTTTTTTGGATGTGCTGGTTTCTCAGAAGTGCCTCTTCTTTGTTTCTATCTGGTCACTTCTTCGCTGACCATTCGGATAGTTCCAGAAGGTTTTGGCGGGTTCCTGGGCCATCTTAACCGATTAGTACAAACAGGAAGATATCAGTGGGGCTAGGAACTATGGCTCCAGCCTCCTGGTCCCCACCTCCCACAATCCCTCTGCTCCTCACGTGGAACAGCTGAGTCTCAGGAACAAGAAAAGATGCAGAAGGGAGGTGGGGCAGAGCTGGGGGACAGTGAGTTTGAACTAGGGAAGAAAGTGTCTGGAAGATGAGCTCGGGACGGCTGGAATGCTACCGAAAGCCCAGTTGGAGGAAAGACGAGCTGAGGGGCCACATGGAGAAGAGGGCCACCGTGTGACTGAGGAGATGGCTGGCATGGTGAACCACAAAAGGAGGCCCAGAGGACTAGGGGAAGGGCTCCTAGGAGCGGGGCTCACCTCACCGGAAAGCAGGATGTGGCTGGGGAAAGTTGGGGTTCTCCAGAGATCTGGTGACTCACAAGCCATGGTGACTCAACCTGTCTGATGTGAGGACTTGCTTGAGATGAGGAAAAGTGCTGGGCTCGTTTGCATAAAGCGGTGAAAACAGAAAGTCATAGTTTTCCTAATACTGACATCTGAGCCGGACCTTGGCCTTCACGCCAAGCAGGGTCTCTGCAGTTGTGACAAGGTCTTTAAAACTTATTCCTTTTGTGGTGGAAAAACGCCACCGCTTTGTTTGAGCTGTCTGCTGTTTTTCACTAAGGGGGAAAAAGGGTGACAGGAGTCTCCTTGTGACCTTCATGCTGGTGGTGAATGGGGTTGAGCTTGGGAAGCCAGTAGCCTCCATAGCAGTGAGTACTAAATAAACAGCTTACTGCTCTTTTTTTTTTTTTAACCAGACAAGTTCATCTTCATCCGGATGGACCCAGCATATATAACCGCAGGACTGTCTGTCGTTGGAGAGGTGGCCTGGGAGCAGTGGAAGCCTGACGTACTTGGCGTACATGGAGTTCTTCCCTCCCCCTGACAATGCCTTGTGAGATGGCGTTATTTTATTCACATTTCCAGCCATGCTAGGGTCCTCGTGCAGGTCTTCTGACCCTAGCACACAGCCAATGAAGGACCTAGGAGAGCACTGAGATGTGAGGGACCATCAGCAGAGGCTCAGCCTGCAGCAGTGACATGCCTCTCCACAGGCTGTGTCTAACACCAGGGAGGCGGCGGTGGTGTTGCTGCTGAATTCCTTACTGGCTGAGAGCGTTGCTCTGATATTTACAGGCATTTGTTTCTTCCCTTGAATAGACCCACAGCTCCCGGAGATGTACACCATCATCCTCGGCCTCCTGCCTCCAGGTTGCTACCTTGGGGTAGTTTTCAGTGAAGATGTAACCGAGTTATTTTTTTCTGCCTCTTTTCTTTATCCTCTTGGTGAAGGAAAGGCAGTAAGATTCCAACGGTTTTAAATGTGGTAAATAAGTTTTATGAACACTCCATTGGCGATTTTCTAAATATTCCACCGGAATGAATTTAGAGATTTTCACAAAGCGTTCACCACGCTTTCTTAAGGTCTATGATTTATTAAAAGGTTACACTCTGCCCTTTGCCAGACTTTCTTTTGTATTTCAATGGTGCTTCTGTAGAGTTCATTAAAACATATTGTATGGCTATGAAATGCCCTCTCTGGCTATCTAACTAGCCTAAAAGTCGCTATTATTTTGCCTTAAATGAGATTTTCTGTTAAGTTAGATTTTCTGTTGGAAATACATATCAATAATATGACTACAATGACCAAGAGAAGAACAAAACCACACAGGCAGGACAATGCTGTTCCCCTGACATGCGCCTAGGCGCACACGACATCAGCCTGCACCGGGGTCTGGAACAGGTGAAATTCTGAGCTGATGCTGATGACTGTCTTATCAGATCCTATCGTTTTCTCTTTCTCAGCACTCAAAGAGACAAAGGGCGAACAATGGTCTAGCTTTAGCCATATTTAGAATTACCTTTTCCTATTGATGGGAAATCCTTCCCAAAGTATGATACCAGCTAAGATACTAGAACTGCAAATGGCCCTGGGCTCATTTGGGTAGGAATTAGTGTAGGCATTATATACTTTCAGAGGGAATTGTCCCCCCCCCGCCACCCCCCCACCCCCGCCGCCCCCGTGAGGAAGACTTGGGCAGTGTGTAGCTGATTCTAGGAAAATCCAGCATTAGGAAAGCCCCTGTTTTGTGCAAAATGATCAAAGACAGATGTTTCTAGGGGTTGATCTGATCAACTGAGATCAGTGGAAATGGCACTGCAGACAGACAGCTAGTACCAGGCTAGTACCAGGTGAAGGCACCTTTTTGGCAGGAGATGTGACCGACACTTGACGAACATCTGTTTTATTGACAAATACGTATTTACTTCCAAAATGTTTCCTACCATGAAGATGTAGTGAAAAAAATTTAGATGTTGTTGAAGGCATTGCTGGTATCACATGTGTATGTAAAATTCTGAAAAAGATGAAGAGCAGAAAGATATTAAAAATGGGTTTGGCCTTCTGTCTTCCTGAAATATCAGATTTCATATAAAACTCATCAGCTCACTAAGTATTAGGCTTGATCAATGGCAGGAAATGAGAGGCTCAAATGCTAATAAATCAGAAACAGATACCCTGCTCCTGAGCAGAACATATATCACAAAACCGAAAATAAGGAAATCGCCTGACGATTTTTTTTTTTTTTAAAAAAAATGCATCTATGTAAAGAAAATAAACTGAGGTGAAGGCTGTGCCAGCTGAGGGACAGAGAGTAAGAGTCTTAAGCACTTAACTCAGATTTCAACTTTAAAACACACCAAAGGAACTCGAAATATCCAGACACCGGGTGAAGACTGGGAGCTGAGGCGTGCTGTAAGGGTGTGTAGGGGTACAAGATTAAAACGGTCAAGGGGTCTCATTCCAACCTTACAAATAACACCCTGCTAAGATGACTTGTACATTTTCTTTCGTCATTATATCCTCAGGCCTCTGCTCCAACCCTCCTGCCATCTGAAATATATATATATATATATATATATATATATATATATATATATATATATATATATATATATATTCCACATCTCCATCCTCACACTTCTTGGCATTTTAGATCTTTTTGAAAGCAGGGGTTTGGTTGCAGTAAAACGTAAACCCAGAAGAACATACAAATCCTAGGTTCCCACATCCGTAAGGTCAGTGAGTTTGCCTAAGAAACACACACGATGGGTGCCTGGAGACTTGCTGCGAATGGCCGGCCGTCTGAGGGCAATCCACTACTCTGCCTGGAAATACTAGAGTGTCTTTTTTGTTTGTTGTTTGTTAACTTCATATAAATGGAACCACTAAGTATGTGTTCTTGCAACCGGATTCCTTGATTTTATAATCTGCTTGTGCTAGCCATCCACGATGGTCATGTGTGTACTAGTTAATATTTACCTTGTATTATTCTAAATAGCACAGCTGTATTGATTTCACCAGTGCAGCCATGTAGATATAGGTATTTCTCTATTTCTGCAAGGTGACCAGTCTGGGCACTGAGAGGAAGAGTTTAAAAAACAAAACAAAACAAAACAAACCTCCAAGAGAAATCAGCAAGAATACACTGAGCTATGCTACAATTCCTGAACTGACGAGTATTTAATGACAGACACACAATCACAAAGATCTTTGGAACTCTCATATTTGTTTTTATTTAATTAAAAAAAAAAACAACCCTGCAAGCACAATGATCATTTTCTTTCTTTTACCCACCTTCAACAAGAGCCCAGAGAGTGTGTTCCTGCTCTCAGAACGGAAACTGGAAAACAGAGAGCTAAATTAAATTAGAAGATCCTGGTATTCGGCAGGACCGAATTTCCCTTCCTTCCTATTTTCCCATTCCACAATCTATCACCTCGAGTAATTAAGACCAGGGACGTATCGTCTCCACTGGATTAACCTTAACTAAATCGTGCTCATTCAACATGTGCCCTTTTGATTAGTCCGAGCAGGGCCTGCTGTCTGGGATACACCCACCTTGTAATTCTACACACTTAATTAATTTCAGATGAATAGGGAGGGGGCTAAGCTAAATTCTCCGATTAATAAACTATATACATCCTCATGTGTGGCAGAGTAGCCAGAGATTTCCATACCCCTTTATTTCCTTGCCTTGAAAAGGCTAAGTGGAGATTGGGGTGGGGGAGACCCCCATACAACCCAAGGACACAGCTGTGATTGTGCAAGGTTGGGGAGAGGGGTCCGAGAGCCGCTTTGTCATCACAAAGGGCAGAACTTGAAAATTGTTGGCAAAATATACTTTTTCTGTCAAGCATAATTTAGAGTGTCCTTCTCCACCTGGATCTTAGTATTTCATTTTTATTGGCATGTATTTCTGGTTCTATGTATAGATTATTGGATATGAACGTGCAATATTAATGTGGCTTTTTTTAAATTCTCAAATGCATTCCTCAGAAGCAAAATATCATTAATGGTCTGAAATCTTTTCTGATAAATGGTTTGAAGTTATTTGTTTAATCATCAAATTTAACAGCTCTCAAAACTATAATAAAAAGTTGCCCTCATGGGCATCTCTGACAGCAGAGAAAATTACTATTTTCTTAGAATAAAACAGATCCCAATAAGCTATAATTTATCTCATATTAGAAAATCATAGAAGATAGATTTACAGTCTTTCCTTCAAGCCAGAAAATTTATGTATCTAGTTATTAGTGACTTAAAAACTACTACTGATCTGCATAATTGTATGTAAAGAGTTTCCCAGTAGCTTTTATATTCTGTGAGCCAATTCTATGAGGTCAATTATATTCAGGAAGTTTCAATTACTGATATTTAAGGAATAAAACCAATATGGCTATTGGTTTCTTCTGTTGGCTTAGAAGGAATAATAGTTGCATAGAGCTAAATGCCTATCTCGACACAGCCTAGTTTACATGTTTTAACAGGGATTTTAAAAGGTCTCTGAATTTTTGTGTAGAAAGTCATTTAAGAAATCATATAGACAACTCACCAATATCCTCAGATATTAAGATCAGGATATCCTAATTTTGTTTCCTAGATTTTGTTCCAAAATGATTTTGTGAAAAGTACTTGGGTGACTCTGTCAAAATTCTACAAGTTTAGACTATTTAATAGCAAAATCTGTGCACTTTATTTTCACCAACCACGAATTTCCTAGCTATTAAATATCCCTACAAGTTAAATAAGGATAATGATCCTCAATAATTCACCACTAAATCAACGGGAGTGTAAACTTTATTGATTGTTTTACTAATTGCTATTTGTGAAAATTCTCAATGGAGGCATTTGATTAATTGAATGCAAATATTAAATAATTTTGATTGATGACGTACATACTGATAGACACGTCTTTTTCCTGGGCCATCAGGGACGCCTGGTTAGGTTTGCATTTATCTCCTCTCTGCGAGGCTGGGCACACAGGCGTTTCCACTCAGGAAATCTTACTCCGTCCACTTCCCCTAAAACCAGATCCTTCATTTGACCCTTTAGAAAAACACAAACGCAAGTAATTTGAATCAGCCCACACCTGCACTATCTTCCAAACCGTCCTAATATATATATAACATGTCTCATTCCTGAGCACTCCACAGCCGCTCAAAAGGACAATTTATTCCCCTAAGGAACAGAATACTGACAACACAGTTTGTCTTCTTTGGGGTCCCAGGAAAGCTGAGATGGTGGAGAGGGAGGCTGCGCTTGGCCCTTTGTGATTCAGATTTACGCTGCAAACCAATGGCTGTTTTTCCGTGATTGAATGAAGTGGTTCTTAGCCTTCCTCTAGCTTGGTTCTGTATTACCGCTTAGGTTGCAGGAGCACAAACCTTAGGAATGCTGTTTAAGGTGACACAAACGTCAAGAGTTCCATCATAGGGGAAGTCACCGTACTCCCGTGCTTGCTGGCTTTAAGGAAATCTTTTAGCTTCATTTTGCTGTCTGAAAAAAATAAACGACAAATCCAGGAGACCCGTCTGCGCAGTGCCCAGCCGCGTCCAGCATTCTCATCACCCGCGTTTAATTGCCATGTGCCTCTTGTGTTGACCTTTTCAAATGAGACTTGAATAAATTCAAGTTCTTGCTCTTGCTTACGACCAACTTCCGGGTCCTGCCAGGTCTGCAGAAAGGAATGAAGGGTTCAGATAGCCCTTCGCTCTACTAGGAAGTTGTTTATCACTTGGTCGGGTTAGCGTCGCTCTCCTTTCCGCTGCCCCCTTCTCCAGGCAGGGCAAAGGAGTCTCGCTCTAACGCAGGTCGCCCGGGGCTTGTTCGCTCTCCCGCGGTCGGTCGGATTGTCCTAGCCCGATCTACTCCCGGGAGCACCTCTGAAACTGTTGGAAGCCAGTGGCATTTCCGCGCAGAAGGAAAGTCGAGTAGGCGAGGTGGGTGCAGGTGCGGGGCAGCGACTCAGCGGTCGCCGGGGAGACCGGGCGGCCCCTGCAGGGTGTGGAGCCCTCTCGGCTCATGTGGCTCGGGCGGCTGCAGGAGATCTGGAGGCCGGGGATCTGCCGCTGCGGGCGCCTCTCGTCCGGATCCCCGCTCCCAGCGCTGCGTGTGGGACGCCCGGGCTCGGGGGACGCTCTGACCCGGCGGCCGAGGGAAGCCTGGAGGTACCCTGCGCGGGCAGATGGAGGCGGTGAGATCGGTGCTGGAGGCAATCACCGACTCCAGGGTCTTGCCCCCACCCCCCCAGCGCTTCCCTAGGCAGGCGGAGAAGGACCCGGGGACCCTGGGGGCGCGCGCGCGCGCGGGGCGTGTGGGGGGGGGGCGGGTTGCGAGGTCCTGCGGCGGACGCGGGCTGCCTCCACTGTTTGTGCAGCTGGAATCTCAGCCATCCCCGTGGGTGACCCGACAGGCACGGGGGAAGACCGGGGAGGGCGAGAGAGGAGGTTAGGATGGCCTAGAAGAGGTGGTGAGTAGTGGCGTCCAGGCTGTGGGGAGGACGGATGGTTACGGGGAGTCACCGGGAGTCGACCTCCGGGCAGATCGATCAGGGAAATGCACTCGGTTCCCTGCTCCTAGTTTTCCTGCAGTCCCCCTAGCCGCGGACGCGAGGGTGGCGTGGCGGCATTCCCGGTAGTAGTTTCTGGCCGCTGGGCAGTTTCGCTGCTCCCGGCCGCAGCGTGGGGCCTGCCCGGGGCTCGACCTCTCGGTAGCCTGGGGCGCATAAAGTGCGAGACACTGTCACCGGCTCTGAGATCCCAGGTTTGCAGTGCTTGCCTACTGGCCTTCCAGGCCCTGTGCTGGAAGAGCCAAGCCTCCCTGCAGTCACTGCGGGAGCAAGCTAGGTTTGCCATTTCCTCCAGCCAGGCCAGACAGTCTAGCCGGTGGTGGCCCGGCTAGGTCACCCACAGCCTCTTTTAGGAAGAAGCCACGAGGCCCACAGGGGTCCTGGGCGGCCTGAATCAGCGTTCCCGCACTGTTTTCAAACCCAGGGCCTCTGGATGCCCTGGGTTGTCAACTTGGTGTCCTCCTCATCCCCTGCCACGTTCCTGCCGGTGGGAGCACTCGTCTGTGCAGGGAAGGACCTGTGTGAGTGGAGAAGCCGCCCTCCCGGGGGTCTCCTCTGCCTGTCACATCTGCATTTATTTAAAGCTCAGCTGGTGGTCCTCGGTCTTCGGAATGCCACTTGTGGGCCTAGCTCACTACTAGTTGGGACTTGCGTTGATTAGTGAGCTGGTCTGGTCCTGAGGGTGGTGCTGTGGAAATATACCGGAGACTGGAGGTACAGAATATTCTGCCTGTCCCCATCCTTCCGGCCAACCGAGGCCGCCAGTAATTCCCACCGCACCCGATGGCTGAAGGCTTCAGAGAAGAGAGAACCTAACTTCGAGAACATTCTGTGTGTATGAACACCGACCATAGCTGCTTAAAGTGCAGTCGTTGAGTGTGTTACTTCTAACGTTGTGTTCATGAGTAACGCAGACCTTAAATCTCTGGAGATCCCCTCGCTGAATCACCCAGAGAAGGGGATGCTCACAGTCAGATCTTCAAAGCATGTAGGTAGTACTGGGTAACGCACCTTTCTCTGTGTGAAACTAAGAAATATTTATGGGTGCAAGTCCATAACAAATAGAGCTTGGCCTGCCTCGCTTAGCATACTGCACACAAAGCGTAAAAAGAGGCATGAACGACCTGTATTGGAGAGCCAGCCCTAGCAGAAAACGCTGAGTCCAAACTCATCAGGGGAAAGCGAGCTGCTTTCCAGTCACTGAGACTCTTGGGGTGGCGGGGTTAGTCAGGAAGGGGACACTGCAAACTTTTTTATTCTATACGACTCAAAAAGCTTGGTCTGATTTTGCCTTTGCCTGTGGACTTGGTAAAACTAAGGGTGAAAATAAGGGCCCTCTGTATTTCGATTGCTTTTGGAGGCCAGTTGTTTTCGTAATGTGGGAAAGAGGAGCCATGGGCTGAATCAGCAAAAATGCGGCACTGGGCCAGTTCAGTTCAATAATACTGGTATGCGTAATGTACACACTCTATATACCTTTGTGGAAATCATCAAAAATATATTGGAATTTTCATGGCATAAGACGTGCCCGCAAAGCCTATTGGCAGCTGAGAAGCTAGGTTGAGTAAGAACTGGGTCTTCTGATACGTGGAAATATGTTCTGAACACGTAGCAAGTGTTAGATCCCACCACTGCATTTAACGTGGGTACAAACGAGAAACACAACTCTCAACACAAAATGCCATTTTTTTCAAATGGTCAGGTTTAAACATTGCCTCTGCCTGTGTTGGTGTTGACAAGTGTGCAAGGTGGCTCCAGAGCGTGAGATCTTTATTTTTAAAATTTTGCATCAATAAAATTGTTTCTCCAAAATGTCTCCTTAAAAGGCTCCTGGTAGATCCCGCTAGAACCTTGCTGACCTGCTGAGCCTGCAGTTCATGAGAGAGAAATAGACGGGTTTTAAAACCGCTTGGAGGAAGCAACTCCGTTAGAGTGATTGCTTTTAACCGTTCAAGTGTTAACCTGAATTTGAGAACCGAGAGCATTTCTACTGTGAAACAAAAGTCTCCGCTGCATCTTCAGGAACAGATACTCAGTACTTCTGGGAATATTCTTCACGGTCCTACTTGATCCTCCAGTACGGTTGCAATGGGTGTGACTTAAACACAAAAACTAGCATATTGCACAAAGCAGCAGCCCCAAACTTGCTTTTGTTTTGTTTGTTGCTTCAATTACCTCAGAACTTCAGTCAGTACACCACTTAGGAGGTTAGCGCTTAATCGTTTAGGGATAGCTGATTTTAAGTTGTTTCAGCATAATGCAAAAACATCAAGATACAAAGTGAAAAATTTAGTCTGTCACCCAGCTTCCAGATGTTTGGTGCTGTATAGACAAAACATCGGAATGACTGACTGGCTTTTTTTCTTTCTCCACAACCCAGATGGTTTAGTGCCTGGCACTTCAATAAGGAAACATAGTTTCCTTTCTCCAAACATTACATCCCACCGTGGGTATCCCACGCAAGGCATGATTTACACTTTCTCAACTACAGAACGCCAGGCCTTTTGGAATGTAGCAGAGCAATCAGCAAATGAAATGCTTAAATACATGTTTTGGTAGACGTAGTCCAAGTAGTAGGTGTGCACTAAGGCCAGGGGTTAGAACAGAACAGGATGGTAAAAAAGAAAGGTCTTTGTTCCGCGGGAGAATGGTGTGGCTGACAGGCCATGGTTTTCCAAAACTCTCGTCTGTGGCATCCCATAATCTTAAGTGGGTGAAGCATAGCACCAGGTGGCAGTTTGTACAGTGTGCACTTGCCCCGAACGCCACGGCACAATGATCATCACGGCAGTGAAGGCCTCCCTCCTCCACTCTTCTTGGTGGCCCGTTCTCAAACGTGTGGATGTGACACAGCATTAAAACCACACAGAAACATGATGTGGATCAAGCAGGTGTAAATAAATCTATGTTTAGAAGTGTG
>CABHPP010138071.1:0-18632 GCA_902168425.1 Peromyscus attwateri
GTTTAAATAACGCTTCTATGTTGGTACTTTATACTTAGGCTCTTAACGCAAATGTCTAGTGGCGCCTGGTGTGCTTGCCCTTGACCATCCCGACTTCACTTCCCACAACACTCCCCATGCACCTTCTCACATCAGTGCTCTCCACATAAGCCATGCCATTTCACACCTGTACGCGTGCTCCAGGCTGCTCTCTCAGCCTTGTGTGACTTTCCCTGTTGACATGCTATTTATTCTCAAGGAATCATCTCAAATAGCATTTCCTCCACAAATTCTTTGTTGATTCCAGCAGCTGAATCTGTTTCATCTGCACTCTCTCAGTCACCTTCTGCCTACTATTGTAATTATTTCTGTTGTCGGTCGCCCCTATGAAGCCAAAGGGTTTTTGAGGGTGGAACTGTGCCTGACTCATCTTTGTGCTTCTCCAGATTTCCAGGGCCCAAAGAGTGCCTGGCACTCACTGGCCAAACAAACAATAAACATTTTGAGACAGAGCTCAAGCATTATGTGTTGATTTATTGAACTGTCTGTATGCGCTCTAGCTGTTAGTCAAGGAGCCTGGCATAGACCACAAACTCAATACAGAATGTACCACATCTGCGTCGGAATAACTTCCATCATTTCTGAATGTCAAATTTTTGGAGATTGGTTTGAATTCTTTTGCTTGCACGGAACCTTTGTAGGTCTAGCAGTTAGCAGGAAAATGAAATCCCAATCACTGACTTTCCTCCAAGACCTTCAGCCACAGAACATTTTGCAGACCATTAAGAATGAGGGCTTCTGTTGATTTCTAACATTGAAAGCTAATTCTGCTCGTAGTTTCAGTAGACAGACTTGCTGCCTCCTCCCCCTTTCTCAACATCATCAGAGAGTCTGCCTTTCTGGGAGTTCCGGCAATAGGAATTTCTACCACAGTGCAATCAGACAACCTCCTGCCATTCCAGCCAGTCTACCACAAGCCAAATTTGGTGTTGCCCTGCCAGATGTCCTTGTGTCTGCCATCAGAAACTCTAAAAGAATTACCTGGAATCCTTTTTCCAGAAAAACAGGGGAAAGTGCCTTGGAACACTGAGACAATGTTTCTCCTGTCAGACACAGTAAATCCCCAGAATGCAAGGTGTTGATCTGTGGGGGGGGTGTGTGTGTGTGGAGGGGGTGCATTTGTCTGAGTCCTACGCATCTTGGAATCCATGCCATTGATATTCCAACATGCAAGTTATTATCATGACCAACACAGACACAGGTACCTGCTGCTACATTCCAGGTATGTTTATGTATTTCCCTGTCTAATCTGCTTCCCTCCAGCTGTCTTATGTGAGGGAAATGGGGATTTCTCTCCCCCTCTCTGCATTGTCTCTAACAACTGTGATGTCAAATGCAATTATTTGTGGAGGAATCTGCTATATGCACGGATGAAAGGGACACATGCAAATCCTCAACAAGAAAGGGAAATACCAGCTATCTGGAACTATGTCCCCAAAGCATGCAGCTCTGGCAGCCTCTGCTTGAAGGCCCCCTGTGCAGATATTAACAAGCTGAACACAATATGACTTTAGGAATGCAAACGGAAAAAAAAAAACTGTTTAACATTTGAAAAATCTCCTCCTCAATCTGAGGTCAAGTCAGCTAATAAAAAAGCTTCAAAAACTTCTTTAAAAAAAAAAAAAAACATGAATAAGCCCCAGATGTTCCCGTTCTCAGCTGAACTTTCCACCAAGTTATTTCATACCCTCTAGTTTTCACAAGTACAGCTATTTCAACCTCTTGTGCTGGCCTATCTCTTTCCAAAGAAAATTGCCTCCAGCCAAATTCCTTCTCCTACCCACAGTAACTAATTGTCCATACTGTTATTCATCTCCTTTTTTGAAGAAGAATGAAATTGGCAAGACCCCTTAGTACAAGGGTGGGGACCTTTTTTTCTTTCTAGGGCCACTGACCCACAGGGGGAAAAAATCAATTGGGGCCACACACACAAGTAAAAAGCTGCTGGACTTAGTTTATTTTGTTTGTTTTGTGGAAGAAAAAAAAAAGTGTCGTTTATTTTAGGGTTAAAAAAATGAAAAGAACAGAGAATGAGGAACTCTATTCACAAGACACAAGAAATAATACCAAAAAAAGACTCCAAGTGCTATACCGCATTTAGGAATGATATGTTTCAAAGAAAAGGCATGTGTGTGACACAGAGAGACTGAAAAGGCGAGAACAAAGAGGGAACAGAGAGAAAGAGGCCCAGAGGTAGTGAGAAGCAGTGAAAGGCAACAAGTGGGATATATACGTGGAAAGACTTGGTAAGCCTCCACATTCACGTGCTAGCTGCTGCAAACTGCTTGTCTCTAACCTGGGGTTCCCTGCTCTGGGCCCATTAGAAGGTAAGTTAGAGCTGCTGCCCTTGGAAATCCTTAGTAACTCTCTCACAGTTTCGGAACAGTCCTTTCTACACTGAGAAACAGCTGCCTTGCTTTCATTTGCTTTGATTTTCAAACTTCAAAGCCCTCTCTTTTTCTGAAAAAAAAAAATAAAGGTTATTTTCTCAAGACTGTCTGAAGGTTTTACACGTATGTAAAAGAATGACTAAAGTCCCTGACGTTGCAGAGCTGTCAGCTGGCCTTCTCTTTAGCCTTTGAGAGATTAGCACTGTCTTATCCCTTAGAGCTTGCACATTATATTATGAAAGCATTTATTTCATTGATTTGAAGCTTTCCCCCGCCAAACCAAACTTACTTCGCATTCTTAGTTTGGATACTAGAATAGTAGATAATGTAAGTGGAAAGCACATACACTCATATTTAAGAAAAGCAAGGTCCAACAAGCATAGCTCTTTGATTACTACTTTGTGGTTGGACGCTGAATGTCTGGATGCCTGCACCTAGTAGCCCATTGACAGAGATGTTGCTTTCAGGCTGATGTGCAACTGTACTTTGGTCCCAGAATATTCAGGGTTATCTACTGCTGGTTGTACCATCATAGGACAATAATGGACTAGGACAATGTCAGGAGAAGGGGAAGTAAAAGATAGAAGGATGTAAAACCAGGTAACCCATGGAAGGATAGACCTAGCCTGCTGAGTCTGAAAAGTTGACTGCTGAAGGGGAAAATGTGAATGAGAACCACAATCTGGGAATGGTGGTGCATGCTTGTGTTGGAAAACAAAGACTAGTCTTGGTATGGCACAAAGGAACACAGGAACAAAGTAAATGTAGCTCGGCAAGGCATTTTTCTCCCCTTCTGTGAAAAAGATGCACCAGAACCCAAACCAGGCTAGCAAGTACACTTGGCCAAAATGGATTCCTGCCTTATTCCTGCCATAGGTGGTTACTGTATCTCCTCCCATTGGTGGGAGCTGAACTTCACAGTTTGAAGTGATTTGGTAAGCAGTGTAGAGAAGAAAGGGAAATTCAGGAAATAGAAGCCTTTGCTGGGCTACCTTTGAGAGAAAAACAAAACCATTTCTCAAACCTGTAATTCTAGCTACTTGGGAGACTGTGACAGGAAGGTGGGAAGTTCAAGACTGGCCTGGGCTACACAGTGAATCAGAGGCCAGCCTGGGCAACTTAGAGATGATTTGCCATAAAATGAAAAATTTGAAAGAATTGGGGCTATAGCTCCATAGAACAGTGCTGTCTATAGTGTTTGTCTAGCATGTGTAAGCCATTGACCTCAATCTCCAATACCACCCCCACAGAAGTCCACACAATGATGACAAGTAGAATAATCACAAACATTAGCTCTAGAACACTAGAAGTAAGAGGTTACTCCCTTTAATGTGAAAGAGATCATTTTAAGTTAAAAGAAAGGAAGTCCTACTTTTCATACCAAATACTAAACTTAAGGAATTCATTTCCTTAATGAGTGGTCCAGGCTAAAAAATAGAAATAGATTCCAAAATGTGTGGACTGATTTGGGAATGACAGGTAATTCTGGGAAACTCAGACACCTAGGGTTACCTCCAGTTGTGAACATGTCTGTAAGCAGCGAATCCTGCGTAGTGGGCATGAAGGGGCAGGCCCTTTGGATCATTTAAAGAATTTTGGTATTGTTATCATCAAAAGTAATAATACCTGGGCTTTGAGGGTAAAATACTAGAACAATATGTGCTCCTTTGCAGGCTACCAAGCCAGGAGAGCCTTCCTACTGCTTTCATTTAAACGCTAGGTAATTTCTGAGACAACCAATAGAGAGAGAAGCAACTTAGTTGTTTGATGGGAGACTTGAGGGTACTTTAGTTTGGTCCAAAGTAGTTTTTTGTTTGTTTGTTTGTTTTGAGACAGGGTCTCACTATACAGCTCTGGCTGTCCTTGAACTCACAGAGATCCACCTGTCTCTGCCTCCCTAGTGCTAAGATCAATGGTGTGCACCACTATACCTGGTGATCTAAGTTAGTTTTGGTCATATAATCTGTCTTAAATTTTTTTGTTTTAAATGTAAATAGGTTTATAGCTTTTTGTAATTTAAAAATAATCGTTATAAGTATTTGGGCACAACATTGAGAGGTATAAAAGTGAAAATGAAAATTGTAATACTGCTAACATTTTTGACACACATTCTTATAGACATATTCACCCATATTTTTATGACACATAATGGTACTTCGTAGTTTGTTTTTGAGGCAAGGTCTCAGATTCACTATGTAGCCATACCCGGTCTTGAATTCCTGATTCCCCTGCCTCAGCCTCTCAAATTCTGAGACTACAAATGTGTACCACCAAACTTGATTATCCTCTCCTTTTATACTTAGCAATATGTGTAATAGATATCTTTCTAAGGACGATAATGCTTTGAAAAAAATTTTGATGGCTGCATATTACTCCATTGTATAGGACCAATATAGCTTACATAATAAGTCTCCATTTGCTATTGTTGAGTGACTTTTACTTTTGTTGTTTTGTTTGTTTGTTTGTTTGTTTGTTTTGCTATTCACCAACAATGCCAGTGACAGATCCTTATATAGCTTTGTGGGTACTCATAGACTTTTTTAGAGAGGAGTTGTTAGAAATGGAGCTGCTAGCTGTAGGCTATTTCAATTGGCTTCTTAGGCAACAGCATTATCTTAAATGGTTCTTATTACTTCTTATCACCTTGGGAGGGTAAAAGAAAGATCATGGAATTCAGAGTAAAAAGACAGGGACTCAAGTCCAAATTTAATTTTTGAATCATTTACAATCTGAATATTAATTTTCTCATCTGTAAAAGAGAACAGTAATACATTAATGATAGCTAAATCATGGGATAGAAGTAAATATGGTATTGGAAGTAAACATTTAACCACAGCAGTACATATATTTATTAACATCTATACATTAAGATTTCACAAGCAGCTAAGGATGGTGGTGCATGCCTGGAATTCCAGCACTTGAGAGGCAAAGACAGGGGAATTGCTATGAGTTTAAGCTCAGCCTGAGCTATGTAGCACTCTCCATTACAATTTCCATAACAATAGAAATTACAAAGCAGCTTTAATGTGGCTATAATTACCTAGATGTCCACCTTTCCAGAGAAGGCTCTCCAATAGCATCCATAGATTCAATAGTGCTGTTGGGTTGGGGGGCTTTCAACCCAGTACATGTCTGTCTGTCACATACTTGGATGGTATTTGGCCCCCCCAAAGTTCTGTGGTGCATAACATTCACCTGGTGATTATTTGTCATTGTTGCTGTGCTGGGGAGCAAAGCTTGATCATGTTCTCTTCTTCTTCATTGGGCACTCTATAAATACACCCAGAGTGTGTGGGTCTGAATTGAACACTCTGGCGAGACACCAACTTTCTCAGGAAGAAAGAGATCAGTTGCATTATAACACAACTTGCAATTCCTTTCCAAACTTCTGGTGCTTTTGCTTTGAAAAAAAAAAAAAAACTGCTGCTGCTCATCATTGCTAGCCAAAAGCATTTATAGATTATGGATTTTTAAAATAAAAAATGAAGCATTCAACAAGCATGGCATACTTTAATAGAAGTTGTGAGGCATAAACCAAATATACAGCATGTTTATAATACATACTATTAGGTTTTGACAGCTGCCTTTCTGTAGGTTACTTGTTTACTTATTTTTTTATTTTTTACTATTTTCTATTAAATTTAGAGCCATTAAACACACACACACACACACACACACACACACACACACACACCCCTTAACCTTGGCTGGGCACGGTGATACATGCCTTTAATGCCAGCATTCAGGAAGCTGAGGCAGGTGGATCTCTGAGTTTGAGGCCAGGCCTACAAAAACAGTTCCAGGTTAGCCAGGATACCCTGTCTCAAAACAACAATGTTTTAACCTCCATGAATAATTCCTATATAGAAGATGAGAGTGGGCAGATATGAGGGGAAGAAAAAACAACTGAGGAGTTATGGGAAAGCACTGCCTCTCAGCTAGAAAATGTAGGGATCAAGGAAATGTAAGGCTTCTGTCTTTTTGTACCAAAGAAAAAAGTTACACACACACACACACACACACACACACACACACACACACACACACGAGCTGTTTTGGCATCCACGAAAGAAAATATATAAAGGAAACTAGGAATAGAAATCAGGTTGGCATTTATCGTGCTATAAGTAAACAAAGGAAAAAGACTAAAGGTTCCTAGAAGCCAAAGTTAGGTACTGACATGGATTTTTTTTCTAGTCTTTGTGCCCAACATGGGACTTTTGGTTAAAAAAAAAAAAGGCAGGCCTGAATGAGCATAAATGGCCCAGGACATAAAAGTATCTCAGAAAGACAATGTTGCAGAGAATAACCTTAAAGCATTTGGTGACTGGCTCCAGAAAGCAGAGTATAGAGAAGTGATAACTGAATGTGGTTGGGACATGGTTGGTTCCAGGTTGCAGGACTAATTAGAGGAGAAGCTGTCCTTCTTCATGGACATAGCCTGCAGGCAAGTGTGAGAAATCTGTGCAATAAGGGCAGCTGTGGCCAAGATTTTAGTCACGTGCAAATAAGGATGTGCTTCTCAACTTCTAGGTACCTACACATGAGGCATGAGTCACCACAGGACTTCAGGACCCAGGAAGACCAGAGTCCTAGAAATCAAATGGGTACATGAATTGCTGTTTCATCTGAGCTGTTCAAGCCTCAACAAGCTAAGCTTGGAGTGAAAAGGAACCAAGAAAATGAAAGTGCCTATTACTCAGGCTTTGACAGTGATAGAATAGATGGGAGAAGAAGGTGTAGGACATGGCTTGCTGTCTCTGTCAAAAATAACCAACACCCATTCTCCAAGTGAGAGTCCGAAAAGGGAGAGAAGACAGAAGACTGTGGGTTTCCCAGTTCCTATCAAGCTAGGGAGATTCTGAACAACTAGAACAATGAACTCACACAGAGGACACGGTACTATTTTACAGTATTTCTCAAAAAGTGAACAAAGGACTACTCTAGACGACTTTATTATTGTTGTTGTTGATAGAGACAGGGTCTGTGTAGTCCAGGCTGGCCTTGATCTCCCTGTATAACCAAGAATGAACTTGAACTTCTGACCCCCCTGCTTTCATCTCCAAAGTGCTGGGATCACAAGTGTGTGCTACCATACTTGTCTTTCTAGATGGCCTTTTGAAAAACCTAAAATATTCTGTACATAAACTTTAAAGGCAAACCCTCAGTGTAACAGTTCCTCATTTTTAATGGTGAAAAGGATTCTCTATGTGCTTACTTCCTCTATGAACATGTCTCTACATATTCTTCCCCAAATTTATTATTTTCCCCATGCACAAAGTATATTCACCACAATCCCAATAGTCCTATTTTTTTTACTGCATCAACTCTAATCCCCCCCCACAAAATCTCAAGTATCATTAGCTCCCATCAGTCCCAAAGTATATCATCTAACTCAAATGAGATTAAATATATGACTTATCCTAGGGCTAAGTTCCCTTCTGTCTGTGTACTTATGAAAGTAGACAACATGATCGACTTTCAGAATGTGATGGCAGGGCAGGTATTTGACTGACAGAAATATTCTGTCCAAACAGGGAAATAGGTGGGTCAAAAACTGGAACAGAATCATTCACTTATTCATACAAATATCGGTTACCCTACAATGTGCCAGGCTGTTTTAAGAGCACAAGGCACAGAGCTGAGTAGGATGGACAAAACTCTACATTTATGGAAAGCTGCAAACTAGCTCCTGTGTTACCCATCCTAAACGGTCTATTGGCCTTTTTAGCATCAGACCTGATCAGCAAGGGCACAAGCATGTGCTGAGGTGGAGAGAAGAAACAGCCAGAATGTTGGTGAAAGGTCAGGTCAGCTCACTGTCAGCATATGCTTGAATTAAACATATGGTGCTGTACATTAAGTGTATAATGTTCTCGTAGATTGTTCTTGGGAAACAGCAAACTACAAGTAGCTGCTATAATTAGAAAAGGCACAGGAATTTTTCTCAAATAAGGAAATTTGTTCTAAAAAGGTATAGAGAAGGCAAACAGTCACTGCTTCCCTCTGGTCCCCCCACTCCTCTTTGTGAGGCTGTCACGAAACACAGTAGTCTCTCCAACACATCTAAGCTCCCACAGTGGCAGCTGAAGAAAAACACGATAATCTCTCTCGATCGTTCTCACAGTTTCAGTAATTTTTGAGACTTCAGTGAATGGATGGCACTCAACATTCAACATCCAAGGAGCCACTTTTAATTGGGATATTGACTAAAAAAAAGTGTGTAACAAATTGATTAAAGAGTAATAGTTAACACATTCATCAGGGAATCTAAATACCTCACTGTGAGAACTTCTTAAGGTTCAATGAGGGATACCTCTTTGCAGGTACTAGATTTTTCTTTGAACTTTGTATGGTGGGACCTGCAGCAGCTAGTGATCCGTTTTGAGTGGGTTATGACATATTACATTCTTCTGAGACTCAAAGCACTGCCTATTACTGTCCTTCTTATGTCCTGGATAACAGGTGAAAGGTAGCCGGGCCAACATGAGGGACAAAGCAGTTCCCGTCCCTATGCTGTTCCATCAGGCAGTAGAAAGGAAGATTTAATGAATTTTAATAGCAGGCTTCACTGCTTTTTGGAAACTCTTGCAAGATTAGCTGGATTGCTTGCCTCCAATTTCTGACCTCTAACCCCTGTCTCTTCAAGCTAACCTTGGAGTGAACATTATAAAACACTGATCTCTGACCATATCCCTCTCATGTTCTTATCCCTTCAGTGGCTCTCACTGCCAAAGGAGCAAACCTTAGATTCATAATTATGCTATCTACAGCCCTTGGCATTTTAACCACCTTGCAGTGTCATCTTTCACTCCCCAGCTCCTCTTCTTCTCCAGCCGTGGCCTCAGCTCTCCAGCCACGTGTCTATTGATAGACTTTCATGTCTTTGAGCCCCTGCTCACACCACATTCCTCTGCCGGGAAGATCCTTTTTTGAAATCATTAGCTGCCAAAATTCTCCTCATCTTTCAAAGCCTGGCTTAAAGGCTGCCTATTTTTGAAGTCCTGTCTAATTCTCTCAGTAGGAATTAATCCTTCTTTCTCTGGGCTAGCAGGACTTCATTTACACTTCTCTTATAACATTAATAATATAAGGCTAGAATAGTAGTAATGTAGGTATGTCTCATTAGCCACCTCAAAAGGGGTCATGTTCAAGTGTTCTCCATGTGTACTTGTCCATAGTGCTGGGTATATAGCTGCTCAGCATTGGATAAATGGATCCAAATGGTGATGATATATCCACATGTGACAACAGATGTGTCGGTAGAGTGGATTCTCTATCTCCTTATCAACATACATACTTAGCCAATCAAACTTAGCCACATATAAAACACAGATGCCTAATAAATTAAATAACTCCTAATGTGAGGCCATATATGTACACATGACTATATTTTACTTGATGTTCTGCCTTAGGAGGTTGATTTTTAAAAGGTGTCACAGAAATGATTATTGCTTAAGTGACTTCCAAGTATGACAGACAAGAACAGAGGCCATGTACCCAAGGAGAAGCTCATTTCTGTGTTGAATCTCAGCTTCTTAGAGTGAAAACCTATAGGTTCAACAATCATTTGCACTGGAAGTTATCAGATCACAAGTATTGATGGACCAATTTGCAACACAATAGTCCAGAAACCAACATGAATAAAAAAGAAATCAGCAATAAGAGAATTGTATCCCGTACACTTATCCTTTCTCTACTTGTGTTTGTAGAACAAAATAATTAACACCACTGAGTTCTGGGCTAGACATCTTTCAGCTCTCCACTGCCTTGAAGAATCCATATGCAGCTATAACAAACTGCCTCTAGCTTGGCTTAATCTTTTGTATTAGCTCATTAATGAGTCTGGATTCCTTCACCATTTTCCATGGTATTCCCGGCAGGGACAAAGACTCAGGCAGCAGGGGGGCAGCTTTCCTTTTGCCTGACAACATGTGGTCACTAGTCTCTGTCTGTAGTTAACAAATTCCATAGTTCTTTGAAGGTAGAGCCCATGGAATGGGTCTGGCCTACTCTAAGCTCTGCGATGCAAAACAGAGCATCTCTGCAATTCAAAATAGAGCTCTGGGAATTTAGGCCTCAAGCAGTGTTCCTGGGATCTGTGACATCGCCCCAACAGCTGAGAGTGATGGTGTCTTAAGAAAGCTCAGTAGCCCCAAGCCTTGTGAATTCTTTCTGCTCTGCTGGCATGTGAACTGTGCACATACTCATAGACACATTATATGCTTTTCCAAATCATTCTAAATACCTCCTGGAAGACATCTGCCAATAGGGATCTCATGGCAGCCGCATTTTAAATATAGGACCTTCTCAACATCTCCCACCAGAGAACAAAATGCAAAAGGAATGCAGATTAACTTGCCATGAACTTTCTAGCTCTGAAGTCTTTCTACTTGATACCACCATTCCATGAAAGATCCTAATGGGTTGCAGATCAAAATGAGACTTCTGGATCATGTGCTGAGATCCCTAAGCTGCACTCCAAGGGCAGTTTGCCTATTAATAGAGCATCTAATTTAGGGCAGAGTTCAAACTTGGGGAAAATCTAAAGAACTTGACCTAAACACACACACACACACACACACACACACACACACACACTGCACCACACTACACCACACCACATATATTTAATTTATCATCCTCATTTTCTATTCAAGCACTTTGAGCCAAACTAAATTTTCAACAGTTAAAAAATCTGTTGAAGTTTGGTTAGATACATTTTCCCAAGAATCTTTAGAATTCAAATGATTGTGTTTAGAATTTTAAGATCACGGAAATATTCCAAACTAGAAAAGATGTAGGCCTCCAATCGTGCACAAAGATTCAAACACTTAGTGGTGATTCCTCACTTTCCCTTCTGCTAACACTTCATACTATAATAAGAGGAATGTAAAGAATAGCTATAATGTATGATGCCTATGACATGCGTACATTGTATCTCATGTTTATACATTGAGCATTCAGGACAGATGATAGTATACCCATTTCTCAGGTACTCAGAAACTCGAACAATGAAAAGTTAAATAATTTATCCAAGGACCTATCTGGTAATTGAGCACAGATCTATTTGGCTCCAAAGCCTTTATCTTTACTCCAAAGAATACTAGTGCTATATTCTCAATTTTCTCACAGCAATTCTAATCCTGCACTGATTAGGTTACAACCATGTCAGGTACTGGTTTAATAAAAACTCAGGTAGAGCAGTGAACCTCATAGGCACCAAACAGTTCTTTTCAACCTTTAAACAGAGGGAAAAGAATTTCCTAGTCACCCACATGTCTTTCCTTCTCCCATTCCAATATACCTGTGCACATAAAGACTTCTTCACTGCCACTATTGAGCACACCATCTAAAGTACTGGTAAGTGATTGTTCCTCGTTGCTGTTTCCATCATTGCCAAAACCAATTATGTTTGCACAGTCAGCTTCTCCTATCACTTACGCACTCGTGTTTGTGAATCTACGTGTAATACTGTACAGTTACCCATGTAACATTTCAGCTCTCTAGTTTTCCCATCATTCAGCCTGTTAATATATATTTGGATCCAATAGCAATATCTATATACTAGTTAATCCTACCTTCCCACATGCTATGACTGAATATTGGCAACATGGCTTCTCTGTCTTCACTTAGGTCATTTCTAAAAAAAAAAATCCCATCAAAGTTAAGTTCAAAGCAAAGCAGCAAAGACCTCTCTCCAGGCTGACATCAGTTTGTTAAGAAAATATTCTTTAGGTCTAATAATTAATTAGCTACACATCAACTAAAGTAGTTATCTCTTTGCCAACATTTCTTGTCATTTGTTTAAAAAGAAATCAGTTATCTCTGTTAGAAACCATGTTGACTTATGGTATCTATGTCTGACCAGCAGACCATATGTTCACATGTTCAGTCACATAGCTGTAAGAGGAAATGTCCTGACATACTGTGAGAGAGTGGCTCCTAGTCCACAAATATTACAGAGAACTCATGCTATCCAAGATCCCAACCTAGAACTTTCTAAGATGTGACATTGGAATCTCTAGCTTGTGATTTCCACAATCTAATTTCTGCTTCTTAAAGTTGAGGTACAACTTTGTACTGGATTGTACTGGCTTCCAGATTTGCAGCCTCCACTCCACTTGTCGTGCTAGTTCTAAGTTTATTGACAGTGCTAGAATGCCCAAACCTCCTAGAGTCCTCAGTGCCCTGGGATGTAACTGACCTGAACTTAGGCCTCATTTTTATGATATGACACAATAGTAAGTATTTTAGCTTTTCAATTTTTTTCATCTTGTCACAGACTCACCCATACTACACAATATTTGGGGGAAATAACAATAGAAAAATATGGGTTATGAGAAAGTATCTAGATCAACTTATTAAAAAGAAAAAGAGATTACACTTTAAAACTCTTAAGAAATTACCAACTGAAATCTAATGAATTAAACAATGCTGTAATTTTCACTTTGGATATTAGGTGGGAGTCTGGTTGAGAAACTCCACTTTTCAGTTGCTATGCAAAATCACTGTGCTTGCTGCCTAAGAAGATCCTATAATTAGAGATACAGAGTTGACTTTATCATCACTTTACCTACGCTAAATACCAACAATGAGCCCATATAGAATGTGGCTCCATTTCTGGTCATGTGTCAAATGCATCTAAAATTGAAGATTCAGACTCAAATAACCATGGGAAAGACCCTGACTCAAAAACTAAAAACAAAACAAGTAACTGTGGGCATATTGACTACCTGACCATCTGACTATCGCCAGATATCCGGTTGGGACAATTAACATGGGACTGTCTCCAGGGTTCAGATTGTGTGCTCTCTGTGGAAAAGACAGTCCAAGACAAGAGGGCTCAGCAATCTTTTTCCATTGGATTTTGTCAGAATTCTAATGGCATGAGCAAGGAAATTTTAGAAGTGTTGGTCATCATGTTCAAAGAAGATGCTTTGGCTCATTAGCACTAGAACATGGACATTCATTTGGCATTGCCACTCACATTCTCTTATGTGCTCTCCATTTTTACCAGCAGTTAAGTTAGGAGGTTGCTGAAAAGGATTGGTACACATTCAGTGACTTTCTTGTGCATTGCACATATTCAATATATTCAGGTAGTGTTCACATTGGATTAAAAGTTCAAGAATTTCAAGAGCAGCCTGAGACTTTTTATCATTCTATTCAGAAGACCAGTATCTAAGAAGAACTTTATAACTAGCATTTCTGTGGATTGAAATAACACCAAGAGGCTCCCACATTGACTAAGGACCAGAATCTGAATGCACTAGCCTAAAATAACTGAGTTATTTGACATTTAACCACACTGACTAATAGGATGTTAAGTTTGTCATTCTAAAAGGAGGAAAACCTTGAATTGTTAAAGTGCCCAGGAAGATAGAGGAGTTGAGAGCCAAGGCATGAGCATGTCAGGAGGACTGATTCTGGACGTGGCCTTGAGTCAGCCTCTGGGAGAGAGCACAAGGCCTGAGCTATAGGTCCTGCTGGCTCTGCCTGGTTTTGGTTCAGTGATCTCCATAGAGACTGCCTCCACTCAGTGTGGTAACTATTCCATGGGTTTAGTGAGTGAGGGTAATGGGTAATGAGGTGTACTTGCTATGAACAAACCTAGTTAATGTCCATAAGAGATAATTAGCAAGTTCATGCCTCGTGTCACATTGCTTTTTGATTCAAAGATGAACTGCTTAAGTAGGACCTCCTGCCATGACATACTGCACAAAAAATCATGCTTGTTTATGTGCATCCATATTTATATTGAATAAGACTTTAGCAAACTACAGTATACATACACAACAACAATAAATAAATTAAAATCTATAGAAAATGGAATACAGTAAAATATAGTTGATAGGAATTCTAACCACACCCCCATGACCATGCATGCCCTGGCCAGACACCTAGTCATTTCTGGGGCTGTAAGTCCTAAGTAATCCGTATGCTACCTGGTCACGTAATTTGCGCGCAGCGTGATCACGTAATCTATGTGCATGTGTGGCATAGCCACGTGGGCCCATATGCACATGCACGGGGGTAGTCCATAAAAGGCAGATCGTATATACCCTCCCCCCTCTCCACACATGTCTTTCAAACAGGCCTGATCACATTCTTTTCTGTCCCTCCCTTCTCCTAATAAAACTCTCATAGTGGGTTTTGTTGTGCCTCATGATTTTTCCTCGCAGGATAAAAGTGCTGCATAAAACCAACAATAGTAATGAAAAAAATGTATATCCCTCCATTGCTCAATCAAGATTAGCATGATAGTGATACCAAAACTATGAGGCACACCATTCATGCAAAGACTGAAATACATGACCCAATTTATGGTGTATATTCTAAATATAGAAAATAGTTCCTTTTCAAGAAATTCAATCGAAAATATTTGAGAATTATTCTTGGTGCAATGTTATTAAACTGTAAATAGTAATTAAGTTATTAAAAACACATGCTCCCCAAAAGCCACCAGACATTGTAATTATATTTCAAGCTATTAAGAAGAATGACAAAAGATTTTGTTAATGATAAATGTGCTTTGGAATGTACCAGCTAATTCCTCTTCCTTTGTGAAATAATGTTAGCTCCACAGAGTCTAGGGGTTGATATTTAAAGACTAATTTACACTGTCCTTTTGTGGCTGAGAAGTCATTTCATTGGCTTTTGCAGATCTCTGTCTCTCCCCCCTCCCCTGCCCCCTCTGGCACTGTATGGAAATGGAAGCTACTATGGTTCTGAAACACTGTTTACAAGTAAAAAAGTATCCTAGACATTGGGACATAGCTCCATTTGGGGAAGGTCTTTTATTTAAATTTGATTTTCAAAAAACTTTTTCTTTAAAACCGAGAAACAATTAGTTTCAGAAAGGCTGGACCAGGTCAGTGTTTTACAGCATTCACTGGTTCTCATGAGAAGACTAAGAAAAAGTTACTTAGTGTGTGTGTTTCTACCATGACTAAGATCCAACTCCAAGATCTGAAAACACTGCATGCTAATGAATGTGCCATGTATCCTCTTTGTTACTCAACAACTTTACAGATTCACTTATTAAAATTTTAACGTTCTATCTAGAAAACAAGTACCTTCATTGTTCCATTGTCTGTCACGCATCTTAAAAATAGTTTGCCACTGTTTTGAGAAAGAGATAGCAAGAGAGATATTTCACTGTCTACTGTACATTTTTACATTTTTATTTGGACATTTAACATTGTCTATGAATTTGAGATAGCTCACAAAAAACTAACTCAAATCCATGGTACAAAGCACCTTTATTTGTACATCATGAATTTGGTAGGTAGTTTTCTAATGATTGTGCCAATTAGGATTCTGAAAAACATTCTTAGTCTTTCTTTGTTGAAGACTTTAAAGCCTTAGACTATAGAAATGACTATATTTGGTCCTTACAAATTGTTAAATCACAAATTAAGGGGCTTCAGATATCTGTATTCCTATACATCTTTTATACACGGATCCTAATAATACCTTGTTCTTCTTCTTCTCTTCATAAGAGAAATAGAAGGAAAGAACAGAGAATGAACCCAGTAGCCTTGGAGTTTGGGTCTCATTAGAACATTACAATTTCTTCTTCTGGTAAACGTGAGTAACACTACCCATCTTGCTTTCCTCTCAGAGCCAATGTCATCAGTTTATCTAATGTTCATGAGAGAGTATCTACAAACTGATTTGTGCCATGCAAATGTATGGCTGAATTATCATTTAGATAGAGTTACATGGATAGCTTGATTCAAAGACAGGTCAAATATCTGGCCCTGGGGAATGGATACGTAATAGGAGCGATAAATGCCAAAATGGTTTTTACCATTGAATGTTTTATAGCCAGAATAAAAGAAGGCAGAAGAACAGACAACTGGATAGGGGAGGGCAAGTTGAAGTTCCATCTGCCTGGGTTGGAAGGCTGGTGGGAAGGGGACAAGCTCTGAAAAGCGGAGAGGTTACAAAGTGGCAAGGGGTGACCTGGGAACAGGGTGTTATAAAAAGAGCGCAGAGCGGAGAATAAAGTCACAAGACTTGTTCACAAGAGGGGGCTGGGTTAAAGCCTGACCTTGAGTCACAAATCACAGAATCACACGGCTGGAAGGAATCTTAAGAGGCTATCTCGTCCACTCCCCCGCCATTCAGCAGGACATTTCAGCCCTCCTAAACAGATGAGACTTGATCCTACTTTGAATGAGAAAGTCTTGACACCAAATGGGCAGGTATTGACTGCTCTGGCCTCAACTCTTTACAACAGGCAGGAAAACAATTTCTGGAATTTCATTTGAACCTTCACTGAAATGGGGAACACGATAAATGGCTAGTTTCTCCTTGGGGACAATAACTTCTATGGTAGTTTACGAACAGCAAAATTAGCTGTAACTAATAAATACACTTAAACAGAGAAAATGCTACCAACAAAACTAAGTGAGAGGATAAATGGCCCACAGCCTCATATAAGTAGGTAGGTATTATGATCATTCTTGGTATTTCTGGAGTCTTCTCTGCACACAAGAGCCTGGAGCAGATGAACACAAACAGAAACAAAAAAAAGTTGTTTTTTTTATTTTCTTTTTTAAAAAGCAATATGGTCTAGTAAATTCCAGAACTAACACTGAGAACCAAGAAGGGTTTAATTTCTCTCCTAACACAAAACAATAAATCCTCACACAAATTAGAAACTGAAAAGGAAATAAAAAGGCCCTCATTTTCCATCGTGGGAATGGTACACATGAACTGTGGCTCAGAAGGAGGGAACATACTACACACCTGCACAGCTTCCCCGGAAACAGGCCCGGGACTGACCCTGGACCCATCCCAGGACTGTCGGTGTAGAAATAATGTTACTTTATTCCCCTAGTGGGTATATTATTTCCAGTGCTATCAACAGAAACCTGAAAGGAGGCAGCTGAGAATTTCTGGGGAAGAAAGTTGAGTTATTTTGGGATATGCTCATAAATGGTGTAGTTCAAAGGATAGATACACAAGCACAGATAGGAAGATATGTCTGTATTTATAGACACATATTATGGAAAGTAACATTACCTGGATTCGCCACTCACATGTGAACGCAGGCAAGTTAACTTGATTCTACCTTCCCACTGCCAAAAGTTTAGGCCAATTTAGTCAGGCATTCAGTGAATCCAGATGTTTGGCAGTATATAAGAAACAACATCTGGATAATTGATTGAATTTTCAACTATACTCAATAGATGTTTTGGCAGCATGCCTTCACAGCCTCTAATGGCTCCCTGCCTCAGTTTCTCTAGCTATAAAAAAGGGATAAACATTTATCACTTGGTGAGGATGATAAAATGTTTAAGGGTAATAAATTCTTGAAAAGAATGGTTCTGTGAGAGTATATCTCATACAATTCCAGGTTGGATTTCCACGCTAAACAACTAGTCTGGAGAATATGCAATGATTGAAATAAGGTTATGTGCTATAAAAAACTAACACATAATCAGTATTATCATCCTTATCATCCTCATCAAAACTTTCTCCTTTGTCATTTCCCCAAAGAATCTCACTTTCACATTGAACAATGGCCAAAAGGTGAGGTTTAGCCGTTGGAAAAGATGTGTTTTGTGCACGAAAAGCAACAGAGGTGAGAATAAAAGGAAGTTAGTGTGGGTGTCTGGAGCCAGCCCAAGGCTTACCATGTAAACCTGGTCTACCAAGGACAGTTGACTGCTCCACGGTATTTGGACACAAACGGAAAATGTTCACACACTAATTCATGCATAGAGGGAGAAGAAAGGAGTGCTGATGGTGAATTTGCTTTCTGACTGTGTTTACCTCTACCTCCTATGGATTAATTTGTGTCTTTCTGACTGTGTTTACCTCTCCCTCCCTATGGATTAGTTTGGGTCTTTCTGACTGTGTTTACCTCTACCTCCCTATGGATTAGTTTGGGTTTTTGTGGCTGAAAGTTAGATGAAAGGAAAAAAATATGAGAGAGACAAGAAGGGAAGTAATAAAGGAATCTGCCCTCACATAAAACTCAGTGGCTGAAGTACTGAAGCTCCCTTTCAAAGTTAAGTCCTGCCTACAGGGAAAAGCATCTCCATAACTACCATTTAATAAGGGTCTGGTATACACATACAATTCTATACATGCATATGTGTATGCACATGTATGTGTGTTCTCTTATGTACACACATATGTGCTTTAGATAGCCATGTAGTACTACTGATGGGAGAATGAAAGCAC
>CABHPP010138071.1:18732-57312 GCA_902168425.1 Peromyscus attwateri
TCCGATCTCGCCGAAGTCAAGCAGCAGGTACAGTTAAAGAATATAGACTTGCATCCACACGGTAAAGATCCACAACTAAATTCAGCCCCGTGTGGATGCAAGTCCATATTCTTTAACTGTACCTGAAGCCTTTACAAAAAGGCTTGCTGTAAATACCTTTGGTGACTGCTAGATCATATTTAAGCCTGTATCTTTTCAACTTTCCCTTGTTTTCAGGTGGGTTCTATCTACAGGTCTTTGTCTGATCTTCCTCGTAACTATCGCTCTTTACTTCTCTTGACTTATTCCAACTTTACACATGGTTTCTGGCAGCTCTTAACATCTGTCCCTCCCACGACTCTTGTCCCCAGCCTAGTTCACCCTACGTTTCTCCCATGTCACTCCAAAATAATGAGCAGCGTCTCTCTAGGCTCTTCATCACACTTTATCTTTCTTGAGATATTTCTGCTTGGGCTCCCGTCCCAGGGAGGCTGTCAAAACAGAACATTAACATTTCTTTTCCATCTCAGAAGTCCTTAGGACCTGGGTTAACACATACAATGTAGTCCTTAAAGTCTGTTGACTCAGGATTAGAGGCACAGTGATGGTCCCTGCAATTGGGCTCTTACCAATGCAGGAATCCAAATGGTTGAGTGTTCTCACCCAGACACAGTTAGCTGGGATCAGTATAGACAGTCCAAAAATCAATAATACCACTGCTCCTAGGTGAAGTATCACATTGTCTTTGCCATGGGACCCTCCGAGACACATTTGTAAATAATCACACTGCTCCGGCCACATGCTCTGCAGCAGTAACAAGCATTCATTAAGTGCTCACTGAGCTCAGAACACTTTCGGAGGCTCTGGAGGAGTTCCACCCAAGCATGCCTTCAGTGCCTCATGGCTGCAGTCTGAGTGAAACATGCTGCCAGTAGAAAGCCCTTGCAACACTGTTTTCAGAATGCCCAGAATTCACTAACTTTCACACCAAAAATAAAATCAGGCCAGCGTCTTCATGCAGAAACTTCTGCCCTTGCATAAACATTTTAGTCACATTCAATTCTTCCCAATCTACAAATAGTAGCCAAGTGCCTGGGCCCTCCCATTCATGAAGCATGGCATGGCATAGGAACACTGTCACTGTGGCATATGGTAGCCTTTCTGGTCGCTTTTTGAAGAAAACATGGCCACAAAGCAATCACAAGCAGATGGTATAACTAACTTCTATTTGTGTCTTGTTGCTAAACTCCTCACAAGAGGAAAAAAAAAACCTATGTGTACAGGTGAAGAAAACGAGAAGAGAGAGTCAGAATTTGGCAAAGGTGCAGTGAAACCGGACCTGTGATATCTCGCTGGTGGAAATGAAGACTGATATATTCTCATTGGAAAGCAATTTGGAGATAGCCATTGAAATACTCTCATCTCTTACCCCAACAGCACAGTATTTTAAGAAAATAATCTATGATCAAGAGATAGCACTGTGGATAAAGAGACAGCTCAAGGATGGAATGAAACTGCAATCAATTAGAATGTCTATCAATCACGATGATTAGACATCAGACTATTGCACAGCCACAGCAGATGATTAATAGGAACATGAGAATTCGTTGTCAGTATGGTATCATTTAAAAAATTATTTTACGAATCCAGGCATGGAGGCCATACCATTACAATTTCTCTCATACTGCAATAGCATAATAATTTAAAAATGGAGTGAAAGATGAGGACCAGAGAAAAATCATTGAAGAAAATGAATAATTGCTGCTTATCCAAATGCCTAAATATTTGTTTCAGCAGTGAAAATCATCTCCCTCTTATTGATCTCTTGTGCATTTCCACTTTTGTTGGCTACACCACATACCTGGTTAATGTGCTTCAGCTTGTCAATGATCTGGCTAACGACTGGTTCAGGGCCCTTCATTTTCAGCTCATGGAGGTTAAACTGATTCTTCATCCCATTCCTTGCCGCCTTCTGGCTGTATCTGTAGAGGGGAAGGGAAAGAGAAGGTTTGTCAAAGAAAGTCCCAATCCAAGAGAACACCGACCCCACTGGGGACCAGCAGTATGGCTGACTGTAGATTCTCTCTAGCCTTTCAGAACATAGTTTAAATCATCTCGACATTATTTGTAATACGTACTGTAATACAGTTTTTATGTTATTTAGGAAGTCATGACAAGAAAAATATCTGTATATATCCCATATATTCATCACAGTGCAGCCCCCCATATTTATTTCTCCTCTCCATGGTCTCACTATATAGCCTTGGATGGCCTGGAACACACTGTGTAGACCAGGCTAGCCTTGAGCTCACCGAGATCCACCCACCTTTGCCTGCAGGGTGCCGTGCTGGGATTAAAGGCATGTGCCACCATGGCCATCCCTCTCCTTTTCTTTCCAGTGCTGGGCCTCATACATACTAGGTAATTGTTCTACCACTGACCAGCACGTCCTTTCTTTCCCCTGTCCCATCAAAGATCAAACTCAGGATACATACATGTGTTCTACCACAGACCTACATCCCCAGCCTTGTCCTACTTGTGTTTCCCCATTGTGTTTGGTTGACTCCTTGGATCTAGAGGGGTGACTATTTATACAGGGTTCAGTGCTATCATTTGTTTAGGTAACAACTGGGGGTCTTGGATTACATCACCCCCCCAAAGGAGAACTCCTGTACTCTATACATTCTATAACTGTTCAAATATGTAAAGAAAACAATGAGAATAAGGAGCTGCTAGGCATGACCTGCTTCTGTATTTTATAACTTTACTTCTCACGTTTATTTTATACCATAGACAACTGTTTCTCTGTGTGGTACCGACAACTAACCCTAGAGCCTTGCCCACATGAGGCTTTCTGAATCTTTGTAACTATTTGATTTTTTAAAAAATAAACCAAGTTGTAATTACAGTTAATTTCAAAATTTTCAGCATTTTAAGGCATAATTGACAAAATTTGAATGTATTTACCATGTACAATGTGATGTTTAGACACACATGTATATTGTGAAATGATTGCCACAAGCCAGTTGTTTAATCTATCCATTATTTCACATCATCATCCCTTTTATAATAATAACTTTAAGAAAGATTTACTATGTTTACTTAAGTGTATGTGTCTCCCTGCCTCTGTCAGCTTTGCTACAAAGGGGTGCAGATGATGTATTCTCGGAGTATTTTACGTGACATGTGTGCTCTGAGTGTCAAGCCCAAAGGGAATCAGTTAGGGGCGTCTCTGGAGTTTCCACTTAATGAATTCATTCAGCATTTCACTTCCATGGGTTCCCTCGGTGCCGCTGATGCATGCAGTTCATGACAATCTTTGAATGAGGCTGAGCCATCATAGCCCCAATTCATCTGCTCCACACACTGCCCAGAGCATGGCAGGGACAGGAACACTCCATTAGCCTCGGGAGATTTTAACGGTGGGTTATCTGGTTAGTAATACTCATCTGCGACTTGATTAACTGTCCTCCTCTTTGCACAACTGCCTCTTCCCAGAAGTTTTAACATGCCTCCGGCAATAAAGGAACAGAAATGCCTACCTCCACAATTGAATGCTTTTTTGGACTGGGTATATTTAGCGTGGTGTTAGAGGTGTTACCTTTAAGCACTGCCTTGCCATATCTTCTTCCCCCATCCTGTTTGGATCTATTCAGCACAAAAATGACTGTGGTGATACTAAGAAAACCCTATTTGTGCAGTGAAAAGGAGAACATGTTTCTCCCTTTCAGGCAGATTGGTTAAGGCCTGGAGGGGGAGGAGGAGGAAACCTGTGTAAAAGCCTTAAAGAGAAAAGGAACCTAATTAAAGCAGGCCATCTGGGCATGCTTGTCCTGGGACAGTTGAAGCAAAGAGAGCACTTGTAAAAGAGGAATAGAGTCAAACAAGCGTAAAATGGGTGAGCCTTTCTTCCTAAATCTGCACTGGCTTAGGCAGCAACCGAGTAGTGGAAAGCAATCAGTGGATGCAAATGGAGATTGCTGGAGATGGAAGCGCCTTTGCAGATCAGCGGGTCCAACCCCCTCACCATGTACACCAAGAAACAGACTCAGCAAGGGACTTTTCTAACAGCGAATACGACAAGTTTCATACTCAGAAGAAAACTCTTTTCTTTAAAGGTTCCTCCAACGGGTCCTGTGCATTCCTAACACTGCTGGTTCTGATTTAAGGCAGGGGAGTGGCTAAAGACTTCACTTTCTTTCTTGCCCTAGGCATTAGGACGGTGGTAAGGGTTTGCAAGGAAGTCGCAGAAGGACTAACTCCCAGCTAAAAGGATTTGATTTCACAAAAGTTTATATTCAGTTGCTGCTCCGTTATGGCTGAGCGAAAACAAGCTATAGATCATATGTGCTCAGAGCGCCACCTTATGGACAGACTGTGGAATGACAACCAATGGTTTGCCATCCTTTCCTTGAAAAATATTCTGGCCACAATAGGCACTGTGGGAAAATGGGATAATTTAAAGAGAATAAATAGCTTCAAAAACAAACTAGAACACAGAGTAGAAAAAAAAATCTTAAGAGGCTCTCAGAAAAACTGTTTTCTGTTGGAGATGCAGTCTTAATTTGCATAAATACACAGCAAATTAAAAGTAAAGATGGAATTCACGGATTTTAAATGTGTTTAATAAAGGGGCAATTTTCTTACTTATTTGTGCAAATTTCTTTGTTTACTTTGAGTCATAGTATGTACCCCTGGCTAGCCTGGAACTTGCAATACGTACATCAGGCTGGTCCTAAACTTACGGTGTTAAAACCTCCTGCCTCTGCCTTCTGATACTAGGGATTGCAAGTGTGGACCATTAAACCTAGATTTTTATGGATATATTCCAAGAAAAAAATGTTTCATTTGTTTTTTTTTATAACTTTAGTACAACAGTTACAACTTTAGAGCACATTACAATACAAGAAAACAGACTTATCCACGCTACTCCAAGAAATACCTGTGTTTTCACACAATTGTGCTACCTTTTGGAAATTACAAAGAGATTTTAGTAGCAAGAAATAAGTGCTAGGGAAAGAACCAGAAGGGTGCAAACCCATTTACATCTCATTTTAGTGGACATTAATATGGTAAGAGAATAAGTGAGTCCCAATCCATTTCTCTTCTGTTTCAAACCTCACTTGAGAAAGGACTATAAATCACTTAAGTCCAGCAAATCAGTGAATTATTTTCCAGATGGTGAAGAAAATGTGAGAAGTTGATATCATTCACCAGAATCTGGGGCTGTGAGAAGCAGTTGCCCAGGAGAGAGGGGAAGATAGAAAAGGTCTGGACCAGCAACACCTGCATGTCAGTCTAAAAAATCAAAGTGTACAGAGGACCCAGGAGGGGAGGAGAGAGAAAAGGAAGCCCACCGCCCAAGTGCTGGGATTAAGGGCGTGCATTGCCCAAGATCCATTCACACAGAGCAGGGGAATGAAGCAAAGACTTTGTGCACACGAAGCAAGCACTACACTAGTTGAGCTACATCCCTCACCCTATATAACACATTTACAAAAGGGCCGAGTCACGTGGTAGGGAGAGAGCTGGGCTAACAGGCAAAGCTACAGATTCAAAGGTTGATTCGAACTGGGCTTCGTCATGTAGGTCTGAAATCCTGGGTACTCTGAAGGCTGAGGCAGGAAGACTGTAAGTTCAAAGCCTGTCTGGAATTCAGAGTGAATTAAAGACCAGCCTGGGCACTTGCTTAGCATGCATGGTTCAGTCCCCAAATAAAAAATAAACCTGGCTCCCCTTCAAACAGGTAAGGCATAATGCCAGTAGCATGTTGCTGTGGATATCGTTCTGTATAAATAAAACACTGATTGGCCAGTGGCCAGGCAGGAAGTATAGGCGGGACAAGGAGAGAGGAGAATTCTGGGAAGTGGAAGGCTGAGGGGAGACACGGCCAGCCGCCGCCGTGACAAGCAGAATGTGAAGATGCCGGTAAGCCATGAGCCACGTGGCAAGGTATAGATTTATAGAAATGGATTAATTTAAGATGTAAGAACTAGATAGCTAGAAGCCTGAGCCATTAGGCCAAACAGTTTAAACAATATAAGTCTCTGTGTTTACTTGATTGGGTCTGAGCGGCTGTGGGACTGGCGGGTGACAGATTTGTCCTGACTGTGGGCCAGGCAGGAAAACTCTAGCTACAGCATGTTTGGGGGAATTAGTTCATACAATGAATGCTAGTAAGTTGAGGTAACATAGGCTATGTGCTTACAACAGTGCCTAGAGCACAGAACATTCTGTACAAGAGCTCTTGTTATGTGAAAGGACTAAACACAGTGTCTGACACATAGTAGGCCTTCACCAAATGTTGTTTGCAAAGAACTTCCTGAGAGAGCCCAAAGGAACCATGAGAACAATAGTTAGGAGAAGCTTCAAGTCCCTCACAGCCACACTTAGCTGTCTCTAGTCTGGTTCTAGGTAAAGTGTAAGTTAAGGCTGGGGTGGGAATAGTAGAGGGCAAGAACATATTTTCAAGGTAAAGGAACACCCAAGTTCTCTTTGTTTGCCTTTGCACTAGAACTCTGACGTGTAAGTGGCAGGCGCTGAGGAGGCCTAGCTGAGGAGGACTCTCAGGCAAAAAGACCTTCACAGAGCTTCCAAGGGACAGGGCCTGTCAAGGAAGAGCTTACAGGCCAGGACTTCAAGTGGTTCAAAGGTCATTGTGTTGTTTTGAATGTCACCACGAACTGCCAGAGGTCCGGAGCAAAGGGCAGACTGACTCCACAGCAATGGGCACTGGGGAAATTCTTGAAAAGATAGCCGTTCCCGCTATGATTATGCTGGAAGCAACTCTCCCCTTAGCTGTAGTCACTAGCAGGCCTCAAACCTTCCACCTGAAGGGCCAGGCACTCCGTAGGCCAGAGGAAATGGAGCTACTGAAGGGTTGCTTAGGTGGCTCAGCTGGCAAGGCCAGGCTTCGGAATTAGCCTTGCTCTTCAAAGCCATTCTTTCCCACTCTTGGAGTGAGCCAGCGCCGGGTGTCCAGGCATGACTTCCTCTGGCCTTACAATGCTTCCTAGTTCCCTGGCTATATGACCTGAACTCTGACCCATTTCCCTCATTTGTATTCCTCTTTGGGTCTACTGCCTTACTTGGTTTCTGGCACACACTAGGGCCTCACTAGATGTTTATGGGGCTGATGTGAGGTGGAAGGCCTCCCCTACAAAGCTCAGTTTATAGGGTAGAAACTTGAATGGACTTTTGCCTAGTTCTTGTCATTCAGTCTTGCTGGGTCTGTGCTCACTGACGGAGGACCTGCCTTACACTAGACTCCTAGTCTCCCTGTCATTCTATTCCACTCACCAGGTCACCTTACTGTAGACATCAGCTGCTGTCTAGATGGCAGAGGTACTTCTCTATGCCCCACTAAATGTTACCATTCAAGTGGGGTGGCACATACCACTTGGTCCAGCTAGCCAGAGAGATGGGTTCTCACAGCTCACATCCTACTCCCAGCCTCAGGTCCATCCCCCCTTCAGACTAGTCTCTAGGCTTGCAAACTGAGCCCACTTGAGATACACACCTGCTAGCAGTATTCGGTGGTCGTATCACAGCCTCTTTTTGAATGGCACAGACTTCCCATCGCTGTCTGAACTCAGGCTGTTTTATGGCTGTGAACCAAATCTGACACCCGTTCTAGGCCTTCCACTGTCAACATGTGAAGGAGAGCACACCTCTACTTACCACAAGTGGAGGATCTCTTGTCTAAAATGCTCAGGACTAGAAGTGTTTGGATTTTCCCTCTGATCTGGGGATATTGATTTATATATAATGAGATATCCTGCAGATGAGACTCACATGCAAACATGAAATTCCTTCCTGTTTTCTATATTCCTTATCCACATAATGAAAACCACCTAGAGATAAGAAATAGCTGCAATGTACCCGCACTTTCACCGTGACCCATCGTACGAGACGAGCCATGGGATTTTCCCAGCTGTGACATCATATCAACCTGCAGGAAGTTCTTGATCCTGAAGCACGGGGACTGTGGAATTTCAGTATTTACACTGTGAACTACTGAAAGTCAAACCCCTCGACATTGCAGTATCTAGTGGACTGGAATAGTGTGTGTGGCAGTTTAAATGTAAATGGTCCCCATAGTCTCATAGGGAGTGGCACTATTAGGAGGTGTGGCTTTGTTGGAGTGGGTATGGCCTTGTTAGAGGAAGTGGTGTAAATGTGAAGGCAGGCTTTGAGGTCTCTTTTGCTCAGGCTTCCCACAGTATGACTGTCAGTCGACTTCCTGTTGCCTGTAAATGTAGCACTCTCAGCTCCAGCACCATGTCTGTCTGCACGCCACCACGCTCTCTGTCCCGGTAATAACGGACTGAACCTCTGAAACTGTAAGCCAGCCACCCCAGTTAAACATTTTACTTTGTAAGAGTTGCTGTGGTCACGGTGTCTCTTCATAGCAATAGAAGAAACCCTAACTGAGACAGCGTGTCCCAAGAGGTGAGGAAGGGGCTAGCAAGGACAAGGTAAGGCAGTGTAAACCTGGGTCCCGAACACTGAAGGTTATGACACCCAGTGGAACTACTCAATCCTTGAAGCAAGGCTGCCATCCGGGTCTGGAAGCAGCAGGAAGGAAGAACATTCAGTGCATCTTCGTCTGCTGAAGAGTGGCAGTGTGGGACACAGAGAGAGGGGATAACCAGTCCAGACAAAGGGCTTGTCACCACCGCAGGCTCCAGAGCACACTAGCACCACCCTCAGCAGGCCTGGGCCCGGTGCTGGTACTTTCTAGTCACCAGCCATCAATTACAAACGAAAGAATAACAGAGGGAAGGGACGAGAACTCCAGTGTGAACCATGCCCACTCCGACGACTACCCGAGTTGCTCCGGTGGGTGTCCTCGGCAGTTTGCAGCTGCTGTACCTCTCGAACAAGTCACCCCTTGTGTGAGGCTGTATGCATGGAGGTGCTAAGCAAATAACACCAAAATGACTCTCCTGAGCATAAACAGATGGGAGTCCAGGAAAACTTTACTAAGCCAAGTAAAAGTGATTGTAAAGCACTTGGTAAAATATAAACTGCCACATAAATACTTAATAAAAGCTCACAGCAATTCACACAAGGACAACTGGGTCAAAAACTACACAAGCTCTCAAGCCTAGAGGTTCTTGGAGAAGTGAAAATTACCTTCCTCCCTTTGGTTGCTAGGCCACTTTGTATTCCTCAGCTCTTACCTGGCCTTCAGGCCTTGGCACCTCTCTAGATGTATCTCTGCCGTCACTGATCTATCTCTGTGGCTAGAGGGCGTCTAATTTCCATCCTAGGCAGTTGTGTCGAGTATTATTCGGAGCAACAGTCATTGAATTCCATTTCTTTTGCTTGGAAGCCCCGCCAGAGCTGTGTGATGCTCTGAGAGAGATGTTTTCTTTAAGATTTAATTACGTGAATCTCACCCCAAACTCTCCAGGATCAGAACCTGAGAATGACTCTGACTTCTCAGCCAGCCAGCCTGCCTGGTCCCCTGTCAGCTGCAGGAAGACTGAAATGATGAACTCATGGCTATCCTAATGAGAGTGATTCTACCTTGAGGCTCTATTTGAATCACGTTCACTGTGGACTACTTGGGAAGCCATCAAGGACAGAAGTAGAAATTCAAAGTCACTCAGGTGGCTGCATGGCTTTCTTCCTTTCAAATTTCTACTTTCCTCCCAAATCTTAGAATCTCACAGCCTGACAGAAATGGAAAGAGTTTTAGGAGTAGTTTTGTCATATTTCTTTACTTTATAAATAAAAGGGCAATGACTTTTCAAAGATGATACACGTTCACCATAGAGCTAGGATGCAAACTGGATTCTTAGCCTAGGGTTGAAGGGTCTCTTTTGCACAGACTCCAAACCTCTACAGGGGATTCAGTGCTTTTATTTGAAGAGCCATGTGAGTTGTGTGTGGTGCCACATGCCTGCAATCCTAGTACTTGGGTGGTAGAGGCAGGAGAATCGGGAGTTCGAGATCATCCTGAGCTATGTAGAGAGTTCAAAACCCGCCTAGGCCCAATCTCACAAAACAGAGGAACAAAGAAATAAAGGAAGCAAACAAAGTCACTTGTCTAGAAGAGATTGAATGGAGGGCTAGCCTCAGAGGCAAGCAAAGGGCGCCCTCTAGCTAGGCACTGGGGTAGCTCTAGGGCAAAGAGCTCTCAGAGGAAAGGAAAAAAGAAACATGACTGGAGAGATTGCAAAGGCCTGATGCCCTTGTTTGGATCTGAGGGTGGGGTGAGAGGCAAAGAAAGGACAAGATTTAGCAGCAATGAGCACTTATTCTAGGTAGCATGGATTAGCAATAAAAGCAAACGTAGGCTAGAGACTTGATCAAGAATAGAAAGGCAAATTCTGAACCCTAGAGAAGAGGAGCCAAGCATCTGTGGGCCAGAGCAGAAGAGTGGATAAAGGCACGGACCGACTGGCTCTGAATTCCACCTGCCTTATTAGTGCCGCCGCCTCTGGTAATATGTCCTCAGTGTTATCAGTACAAGAGGGAAATGATAAATGGGGGTAAATGATGCAGTCCAGCACAAAGGCTGTTGCGAGAATGAATGCCCACAAAGTGCCGAGCACAGTACCTGGCAAGCTCACTAGCAGAGTTAGCTATTATTTGCCTGCACCACGTTCACTGGCTGAGTCCTGCTTTGTGAAGTGTCAAACTTGGCTAGGATGTAGGAGCAAAGATAGCAGTACTTGGGATACTTCAGGCAGAAGGTCAGGAATTAAAAGGGGAATGAGGAAGCTGCAAGTTCCCTGACTCCCTCATAGTTCCAAGGCAAAACCCCCATCGGAACGGCACCTTTCTTTACATATTTGATAGCTGCCAGAGACACAGGGGCCCAGAGGTGACCAGCTATTGGTAATTTGCACAAAACTAAGGGAATTTCTGGGACTTGGGAACTCCTATGTAAAAATGGCAAAGTCCCAGGTGAGCTAGGCTAGCAAACTTACCATTGTTGGGACCAGAGACATTTGTTGTTCAGGGTGAAATTTTTTTTGTCTTGAGACAGGGTCTCACATAACCCAGGGTAGCCTCAAACATGTTATGTAGCCAAGGATGACCCTGATGTTTAACCTTCCTGGTTCTACCTCACCCCCAGTGCCTAAAATCTAGGTGTGTTACCACACTCAATTTATACAGGGCTGAGGATCAAAATCAGTCCCCAAATTATTTTATTATTTTTATATTTTAATAACGAAAGCACAGAGCATTGCTGCCAGGTGCTATCCACTGGCATTAGGAAAAGCTGAGCTATCAGAATCCACGTATAAGGATTTTCAAATGGGAAATTTTTTGTATTTATGAAGGAAAGAAGATGATTTTGTTAATTAAATAGGCTTCCCAGGGGCATGATATGACAGTCTGGATATGATGGTCTTTAGAAACAATAACTTCATTATCAATGATTCTCATCTGTTTATTCCATTATCTCATACAGACTTCAAGTTCATTCCCCAGCACTATTATTACGTAAGTGCATTTCCTTCAAAATGGTCTGTCACTCAGACTTTTTGTTCATTTAAAATGATGCTTCCTGTCTCTCAAAGTAGCTCCTAATTCAGGGCCAACTGGTTTATTCAACACCATGGACTGGATTTGGTTAAAAATAGAATCTGTGGGGCCAGGTGGATTTTCTTAAAGAAAGAAATTTCTAGAGACATGCAGAGAGAGAGCTGCTCAGGAGGCTGCTAAAGGAGTCCGTGCTTGCACAGAGACTCCGGTAATGCTGTGTTCATCATCTAGTATGCAGCTCCATTTATTCAGGGGAGCACTGGCCCTGCATCTGACCTACTCTTCCACATGAAAATCAAATACATGAAAGGTGCTTTCACCTGCCAAAGCTATTTCATGTGCACGATCTTAGTGGGCAGGCAGGGGAGGGGCTACTTCTACCGTTTCTCTGAGGAAGGAAATGAGGAAAGAGAAAGTTCAAGTGACTTGCCCAAGGTACACAGTGTTCCCCAGGGGACACTAGGTGTGCTCCTCAAGGCTGCAACTGACAAGTCTATGTGTCGCTTCTGAAGTCGGCAAACCTGCATCAAGAGTCTACACTGGGTCCAACGGGACACTGACACACATGAGGAACACATAGCACTTCTCTTGAAGAGGATGGTGAGAAATGAAACGCAGGCATGTAAAAGATCTCTGTGCAGGACAACTGGGGACATGCTAGAAGGAACCTGAGATGCTGGGACACTAAGGCATGGGGTAGGAGGATTCAGAGTTCTCACAAGAGGTGACATTGAGTTCAAGTAGGGGTAGGCCAGCCCAAAAGCTTTCTAATTCTAACCCCTCTGGGACACTCCTTGTCTTAGTCTTCCGGAATAGGTTTTGGAAGTTAGCTTCTTTGTATGTATATTACATACATATATTACAGAGCATAACCTGGTATATGCCACTCTAACCCCAAGCCGCTACTTCTCTATCTCAAATGGGAGCACATTAGTCTGGCTCCTGTGAACAGAGACCAGTCCAAGCTCTGTTCCCAGAACCAACCGCACCTAGAAGCAAAGAGAGTGATGAGGAAGGACTCAAAACTAGAAGAGGGCTAAGGTTATAGCCTGTATAGTAGAGTGGTTGCTTAGTATGGAGGAAGCCCTGTGTTCAATCCCTGGTACCACATAAACCGAGTATAGTGGCACACACACTCTAATCCTAGCACACTGGTGGTAGAGGCAGGAGGATCATACTTTTAATGTCATCCCTCAGCTACATAGTAAGTTTTAGGACAGCCTGGGCTATGCAAGACCCTGCCTCAAAACAAAACTAACAATAAACAAGAGGAGTTCATCACTGTTTTTAAAGTTCTGCATGGCTTACTAAGATTAGAGGGCAAACAGTTGAAAACTCCTCTGACACCTGAGCTACAAATGGAAATAAAATTCCCTTCACACAGAAATGAAACGACACTATAAAGGAGACCAACCCAAGGATCGAAGCTGGCCTCATGTAAGAGAATAAAATTCACTGGTTTGAGAAATTGAGAAATCATGACTGATTTTAATCATCGGTTTCCTTTTCCACAAAGGTTAAGTGCAGGGTGACGAGAAGTTTAGTGTTAAGCAACTACATTGCACTCGCAACCAGCCTCATTCTCGTTTCTATTCTGGCTGAGGACTACGACCCAGGCCAAGGACAAGGGTTTTCATGTTTTGCAGAAGAGATAAGATAAAAGGAGTGGGGGCAGGCCATGCTGTTCCTGAGAAATAGGTCATCAAGGGGAGCTGCTACATTCAGGCCCAGTAAATGTCTTTAAGGGTTGTTTTTATAGATGTGCTTCCTTTTTTGCTGTACTGAGGCCAGAACCCAGAGTCTTCCACATGCTCGACAAATGCTGGCTCTATCCCTGAGCTACGCCCCTGGAATCAAAAGGTGCCTTGACTAATTGCATTAATAGCAACAACAGCTACCACTTTTGAGGGCCTACTGTGTTCCAGACATTATACTTTGCATTTAACAGTATTGCTAAAGCTTGTTAGCAATCTCTTAAGTGAAGAATTGACTCCATTTTCACATGGGGAAAATGGGGGCTTGGAAAAGAAAAGAGCTAAGATGTGGAATAGAAATTCAACCACCAGACATGCTGACTCCAAAATTGTATGCCTACATAGTCTTGCTTCATGGTACCATGTATCTTTAAAATCTGTCTCTGGGTTTTTAGTTTGTTTATTTGTTTTGTTTATGTTGTTAATTGTTAACAGCTGTGCCTATGTGCCAGAAGACACCTTTGGACTGAAGAGTAGGCATCAACATCTTATCTGCCAAGTAAGCTAGCAGAATTTGGTGTTAAGTGCCCTACCCCAGCATATAGTTCACACCTGCATGACCATTGAGAGCTCTATCTGGATCATTCTCAAGACAGTACTCTTCTCAATATGCCTCCAGTACCCAGGTCATGTTTCCTAACCACTCAGGTTCTCATTACCGGAACCCTCCGCCTGTGCCACTGACAATTAGCTGGTTGAAATGCAACCATCTGCACACTGCAGGGACCACTCGAAACCCTGCAGTGCTCTTTTAAAAGTTGATGGAAAAAATTATTTGCAGGATGGGGGAGCAGCAATGAAATCAGTCTATAACCCACGAAGTTCCTGTTTTGCCCTTTGAAGGAGGCAAAGACACTCTAGAGATACAGAAGCTTGTACATGTTACTTTAATAATTTCTTTAAAAGTAGTTATTTCCCTTCATGGCTCCATTGCTTCACCTTTTCAGGTGCAGTGATGGTAAGAGAAGATTCTTTTCTTCCAATCTTGATAAAGAAGAAGTGATATTTATTTGTGGAGGACACATATAATGATGGAGACCAACCTAGAAGGTCCTCAAATGCTCTCTGTATAACAAAATTATCTGAGCCCAGGAAATGCTGGCATTGTGTATTATGAGGACATACATAATCTGCTTAAAATAATAAGCCATCCAGCCTTCAACAGGTGGTCTACTAGCACAGCCACACACTACATGAAGATGTCTCCTCCCAATATTTAAGACATGACAGCTGACCAAATGCAGCCCATTCTGAATGAGGCACATTGTATTAAGCCATTACTCAGAAGGATGAGCCATTTTTTTCTCATTCCATTTTGAAGGTAAAGCTACTGTGTGTGGCACCACAATCTTAAGGGATAAATGTCACTATATCATCATGGAGTGGGTCCTGATAAATAGCTGTTGCTAAGGACAATTTTTAAGATTAATCTATGATGAAAAATATAGCAATCTAATCCCCTAGATGGATCATTACACATGGGTACACCCCAAACAGATCTGTCTTTCTCTACCAGGATTTTTAAAAAATCCGTAGCAGTCATCAATAATATGTCATGCCATAGTGAATTAAGTAATTTTCTGTGTAATGCATCTGTCTTTCACAGCTTTTTCATAAACAGTGTTGACTTAGCTATCTAGGATGAAGTCAAACATGTAACTGCTACACTAACAAACAGCTGGATATGACAATGCTTTCATTCTAGGATATACATAGTAGTTCATCAAATTGGAATGAATCTAGTGTACTGATTCTGCTTCCTGAAGAATTCATGAAAATGAAACCCAAGGATGTTTGAGGGAAACTAAGAATTGTGGCAAGAGCTAGCAATAAACCAAATAAAAAGGCTGTGTTTGCTCCCCTCCCCCCATCCAGTCTTTCATAAACAGCATCCTGAAGAACAGACAGAAAAGGATGAAGTAGCAACGAGAAGACAGTACTGGCCTACATTCTAAGCCTCAGAGTATGACAGGCTACTGGGTGAGCCTCAGCTACAGTGTGCTCTTAGGATGCCTTGCTACTGAAGAAGCTCTGAACCAAACAGCTTGAAAACACAACTCAAGCCACTAAACACCATTTCTGTCTTCCAGCATTTACTTTTCTCCCGTCCTCCCTTCCTCTTGGCTCTATATTCAGTCATCTATATTTTCTTCCTTGTTGTTCCTTTTTTGGGGGTACAGAGGATGAAAGTCAGGTTCTCATACATGCTAGACAATTGCTTGCTTTTCCAGTGATTTGCATCCCAGGGTTCCCACACTGCTGCTTTCATCAGCAGTCCTATATTTCAAACAGCTTGCATTCTGCCTTGGGTTCTTTGGACAAAAGCCACACTATAAACCTAAAAATAAGCCCAAACATCAAAAAATAAATAGTCTATTTTAAAACAAGAGCGTGGGAGCTATGTATAGTATCTGCTCCCTTCCACTGGTCTGTTCTCATGCAGTTGGAATGAGATGAATGTGTGTGTGTGTGTGTGTGTGTGTGTGTGTGTGTGTGTGTGAGAGAGAGAGAGAAAGAGAGAGAGAGAGAGAGAGAGAGAGAGAGAGAGAGAGAGAGAATATACACATACTATGGAATGGAAGTCTTTCGTTAATTCCTTTGATGACCAAAGGTCATCTCCTCTTGCTATGTAAAAACGAGAGACTTGATAGTTGACAGTGCTAGAAGTCTATCCCACCCCAAAGTCCTCAAAAGAGAGTGGTTTTAAAATACCAGCAATATAAAAGCACGGTAAAGTGTCCTCTCCAGCTTTTCCTCAACCACGGAAGAACATAAGCTATCTTATTAACCTGTTTTTGAAAAGTACTTTCAGTATATGTCAGGAACTGGGCGTTAAAGTCTCACTCATTCCTACCTGTTGATATGCCACAGTTTACCCCTGTAATCTAGCAGAGAAGAAAAGAAAAGGCCAGGGCTGGGGAGATGGCTCAGTAGGTAAGTATGCTTGCTCTGCAAGCATAAGGATCTGAATTTAAATCCAGCACCCATGTAAAAAGACAAGGATGGCTACACATGCCTATAACCCCCAGCACTGGAGGACAGAGACAGGTAGGTCATGAGAGCCCACTGACCAGCCAGCCTACATGAAGGGTGAGCTTCTGATTCAGTGAGACATTCAATCTTAAGGCAATAAGGTGGAAAGCAATAGAGGAAGACACCCAACATTTGCTGGCCTTCTCAAGCATATGCATGGGTGTTCAACTACACACTCACGTGCATACACCACACATGAAGATACACACATGAACTAAAATAAACTTTAAAACTGAAATTTTCTCCACTTTTTGAAGAACCCAGAAGGTTTCAAGACAAGAACACAAATCTTTGAGAACTAAAGGTGTTGTTTTGCATATCCCCACTTCTGCCTTTCCAATTCTCAGAGAAATCTTGGCAAGACATTATAAACATATGAAGGTTTGGCTGATCCCTGGAAATCAGAAAGAGAATTCATAGTGCATGTGTGTGTATATAATTTCTCAGTTGAAATGCAAGGTAAGATTGCAAAGCACGGAGAAGAGGCACCCTCGCTGTAATTCGCCCTCTGCAGATCTTATGGATTTTGTTCTGTAATGAGGGATGCCCCTAGTGAGAGTCCAAGCCATTCCAGGCACAAGATGAATACAGATTTGGCACCGACAGAAGTAACTATGTTACACTGTCAGCCTGAAAAGGTAACAGCTCCTTCTTGGAACTGACATCTGGAGTGAGGACCATCCGGATCCCGCCCAGGTATGCCACAAAAGGAGCAACAGGAGAAGCTAGGGAGGAATCAAAGTGAACTAAGGCATCAATTACAAATTCAAGTGCAAGTGCTTGCTTCCACACTACTGGTCATCCTCCGTGTTTCTAGGAAGTATGCTAAGTGTCAGAGAGGCAAACTGACTTTACACTGAGAGCTGAGAAGGCAAGACTAGAGATGGAGTTGAGCAATGAAAAGGTTACATCTGTAGTATGAGTGTAGGCATACATGTTGAGGTCAGAGAACTATGTTTAAGAGTTGGTTCTCTGCTTCCACTGTGGACTCTCCAGTTGTAAGGCTTTACCAAGTGTTTTGACCCACGGAGCCATCTTGCTGGCCCCCCGTTACAATACATTAAAGATCAGTACAATTAAACAGTAAAACCGGGTTTCCCTAGTACAAACTATCCAGAAAAAGAAGGAAGATATCAGTCAATTATTCAGACACTTGACTTAACAATCTGCATGGGCATCTGAGAGCATAGACACTTCTCGGATAAATCCTGAAATCTCATGCTATCTAAAGCTAACATGGGGTGGTAGTGGGGAAGCGAGGAGAAGAAATGATAGGTGTAAGAGGCACTCACAGAGATGAGATCTGTGAAAACATTCCTTCAGTTGATTGCATTCAGGAGATAAAAATAGAAAGGAACTGAAATTGCCCTTATTTGCAGAGAAACTGGCTCCCTGAACTCTTTACAAGTGGAGAGGTGTGTGTGCCTGGATAGAAGGAGCACTGCTTACCGAACAGTATTTCCATCATCTATATTTTCATTTTGATAAGTATCTCCAATGATTAAGCCTCATTCTCTGTCAGGAGTTTTGAGTTTCAAAAGCAAAATATTTTCCAAGGAATCTAAACCTAATCTATAAAGATAACAGTGATATAGCCCATATGATACTACAAAGTAGAGACTGCTATTGAAGGCTAAATTAAATAAGAAACTCTGTGAAAGGTATTTTCACTGCAGATGAGAAATGAGTGTACAGCTAATCTTTATAAATGACATGAATAGAGGGCACACATGTCTTCGGGCTAAAGAACTTTATATCATTAAGTGTACATTGCTGAGGAATTTTTTGAAACTAGAGTTTGCACTATTCCCTAGTCTCATCATTGCATTAGGTCACTAATACAAGTACAGGTTAATTATAACCTGAGGTTACTAAGCAAGGAAGAGTCGATTCCTGGTTTATATTAGTCTCACTCTGTCTGTAAATGTTATTTCTCCCCCCTTCTTTTCTTTTATCTTTTGTTCTTGGATAGTATGTAACAACAACAAAAGCTGCCTCAAAATAAATACTTCAGATGTAAAAATAAGAATTTAGAGTAACTTTTCCCCATATTACAGTGTTTATTTTATTCTGCTGTCTAATACATTATGGTATTAAAAGAAAGAAAACTCAATAAAAAAGTCAACTAACAAAAGTTTGGTATTTAAACTCAGTGGTAAAATGCTTGCCTAACATACATGAAGATCCCATGGACTGCAATTTTTTTTCAGTTAACATATTTCTTAAAGTGGGCAGGTAGGGTGGCCTATGCCTTTAATCCTGTCACGCAGAGGAAGGGGCAGGCTGATCTCTGTGAATTCAAGCCCAGCTTGATCTACATAGTGAGTGTCAGGCCATCCAGTGCTACACAGTGAGACCCACAAACATGTTTTTGAACTGTCTACTGTAACCCTTATTATTTTCTACTTTCTAAAATATTTATTGACTAATTGTCTTCAGAGGTACTTCCCACATTTGATCATTTCATATGAAGCTATAGCCCTAATTCCTACACTATATCTATCATCCTTCCAGTTACAGCTCTGGAAATCCATCATCATTTAACATTAATTTACCATTGTGATGGTTAAATCTGATTGTCATCCTGACTGGATTAAGAAACAACTAGAGCATTGAGTGAAATATAACTTCGGGTGTGTCAGAAGAGGATTAACCAATTAGTTAAGATCTGGACTGAATGTGGGTGGTACCACTGTTTAGGCAGGGGTCCCTAACTGAAACAAAAAGGGAAAAAAGAGAAAAAAAAGTGTGTTTGACTAATTTTCACACTCATTAAAATACATCAGGATCTGGATCATACTATTTTCATTGTATCACTCAAACATACAATAAAAGCAACGGAAGGCTAATGAAACATGTACATGTTCAGAAACCCAACCTAAAGCCAGAAATAAAAACTATGGAATTGTTTATTTTCTTGGTTCCAAGGCAGTATCCTTCAAAAATGTCTACCAGCTATGAAGTAGTTAATACGAGCAGAACACAATAAAACATTCTGCTGATTCTGACACTTTCACTTGGGAAAGTATTTTCTTTTTCTTAAAGCATTAGAAGATATATCTGGTATGGTTGCATGTACTTTAACAATTATAATGAAGAAAGCAATACAAGGGCTTGATACATAGGAGGTGTTCAAATATTAGAGTAAAATGAATGAATGAACACATTACTAAATATATTGTGAATTAAAATGTCTGTTTTAATATGGGAGCATTGTTAGCTTATATGTTACCTTAATATTTAAGAATTGTTTTTTTTTCTTTTTACCATATTATCATAGCAGTGAGATAAGTCACTAGGGTGTTTGCTCATCAAGTTTATATAAGAGCTATATTTGACTTGTGGGAGTTTTCTAAGTACTATATCGTGTGTGTGTGTGTGTGTGTGTGTTTTAAAGTATAAGCTTTTTATAAAGCCAGTACCAACTGTCTTCTTCTGATCATTAAAAATTATGCCATAACAGTTAAGTATATTTTCATGATTTTACTTAGTACTCTTGACCATTCAGGATGACAAATATACATTATTTCTCCAGAGTGAGGATGCTGCATGGAGCCATTAATCCCTCCAGCCTCATTCACATTTTCTCCAAGGGAGTCTATCTCCACACAAGTTCAGTCCATCATCCAGGGTGGCATGCAATCTCATTCTTGCGTCTCCTGTCAGTAAAATCACTTAGATGAGAAACAAGCTGTTTGGGGGCACATAGTTTATCTTGTATTGTGAAGAAAAGAGTTAGAGGGAAAGGAAGACAAAAAGAGATGTGATATGAATTGAACTTCCCGTATGTACCAGTCTTCTAGACATTTTACATATCTGACCTCACTTAAGAGTCAAAGCAACCTTGTAAAATGTCCTTCCCTTACAGAAAAGGACCTGGAGACTTTCTGTGTTAAGTGACTCTCCCAAGGCAAGACACAGAACTAAGATAAAAACACAAGTTCACTTGACTCCAGAATATTCCTCTGTCTATTATACTATATTGCAAATTCTATTCACCATCTTATGTCTTAGGGTCAGAGCCCACTGGAATGTAAGCTCTTCAAAGAAAGTAATATGAATTTTCTTTTACCTTGCACCCATAGCATCTAACTTTGTACCTAACATCATGTAGTATCTCTGAAACTCAGGGAGGTCTTGAACTTTCTGTCTCAACTTCCAGAGTATGTACGATCATAGGACTGTTGCACCAGATCAGCTTAACATATAGTTCTCTCTCTCTCTCTCTCTCTCTCTCTCTCTCTCTCTCTCTCTCTCTCTCTCATTCTGTCTCTACCTATCTATATATGTAACAATAATAACTAAAAAAGAAGGGGCTGGAGAGATGGCTCAGTGGTTAAGAGAGCTTGTTGCTCTTGCAGAGGACCTAGCTTCAGTTCTCAGCACCCACATGGTGGCTCACAGCCATCTGTAACTCCAGTGCCGGGAGATCTGACTCCCTCTTCTAGCTTCTGCAGGTACCAGGCATACATATGTACACAGACATACATGCAGACAAAATATCCATACACATAAAATAAAAATTAATAAATCTAAACCAATAAATAAACTAATCAAAGAAGAAGTAAAAAATTTAGGAGTAAAAGGGGGACACAGGAGGAGATGGCAGAGGAGGAGGGAAATAGGAATGGTATACAAAGTTCTCAAAAAAGTTATAAAATAAACAAAAACAAAGAAAAATATAAATGTTGAGGGCATAAAGGACGGAACAAAGAAAGAAAGACACACAGAGCCAATGGTTCTCAACCTTCCTGATGCTGTGACCCTTTAATACAGTTCCTCATGTTGTGCTGACCTCCAACCATAAATTCCGTTGCTACTTCATAACTGTAATTTTGCTACTGTTACGAATCATGATGTAAATAGCTGATGTGTGACCCTGGTGGGGATTGTGACCCACAGGTTGAGAGCCACTGCTCTAGGGAGATTAGGCCACCTTCCATAAGCTAAGCAACTAGTTTGTGGAAAGGCTCAGGAGGCCCTGTCTAGTCTCTTCGATACTTTCTTTCCTCTTTACTATGCTTACAAAGCTGATACATCTTGAAAGGCACGTTGCAGGCTCCTCAGCATTCCACACTGTTGACTTCACCCTATAATTCCAAGCTGGTCCACTTTGTGCAGTGCAGTGGAGATTAAGAACCATTAGCCTGCGAGGACAAAACTCTCTGAGGACAGGGCCACTTGTCTATTTTGTTCAACTCAACATGCTTGGCACTTAAGATGTTCAATAAATATTTGTGGAATAAATGAATATATTCTTTTTGGGGTCAGTAATGAGTACATTCTTCATCAACATTGACATGACAGTTAGTATAGATTACACTAAAAATCCTCAAATGAGAAACATTTCAGCAAACTTGTTCAGAGACATGGTACTTCTCTTTCCCTCCCCTTTCTTCTTTTCTTCATCTTTATTATTCATTTCATAGGATTGTTGCAAAGAAAGAGAGTTAATATATACAAATTACTTAGCATGGTGTTTAATGCACAGTTAACTCTCAATAATTGAGAGCAGTTAGCATGAATATGATTGTTTCAAATAGAACGAATAATGGTCTGCATAGTGACAAGCTGAAAGACAAACAAATTCACCACATGCTTTATACTTTGTGAAATATGCCTGAATATGTAATTCTGCATGGGCTTCAAAGCTAGTAAATTCTCTGAGAGCTACAAGTTACACATAACATTGGATCATCATAAATGTGTACAGTTATGTTTTGTGGAGAATTTTTTCTTATGAAGTTAATAAAGAGAATTTACTCAATCTTCAGGTATGATGATTAGTCCTCAAATGTTGCTATAACTAACTTTCACAAAAGATTACCTCTCCACAAGTTCTTGTCCGTTCCAGCACAGGGTATCATTTTCGGCCACGGGGCTATGGCTGCAGACGTAACCAGGCAAGGCACTATAGAAGCTGATGAAAGACTTCAGCTTCTGAATCAGTTCCCTGAAAGGAAGACAAAACATCTGTGCATCAGAGGCAAGTAAGCACAGTATGAGAAAAGTTTAATTTCCTTATCAGCATGACAGAAAAGCTCTGCCAGGCTGATTAGAGCAATAAATGATTTTTAAAAACATTCTTAGCTATGAGGCCACAATTTAGCATTTAAAAAAAATCAATAAAATAATAGTGGGTAGGAGAAGGTTGCCTTCCATAGAAGGTGCTGTTCCTATCAGGAGGATGATTTAATTCCAACATCCATTTTCTCACACGTTCAGCAGCTTCCTTTTTTTTTTTTTCAGAATGCTGTTACCTACATTCTCAAAGGTGCTGATTACGAGGCACACTGGAATACTACATATCTTTTGGTTTCTGAGTGTAATTGAGTGCATTGATTGTAATTTACAATGCTATTACCCTAGAGATGGCCCCTTTCCACATAGGCTGTGGATAATGGCTGCAGATTCAAATGGTGGGGTGCTCAGAATACCATAAGCTCTATGAAATTCTCCTGATTATACAGTCAGGGAAACTCACTCACATCTGCTAAGAGGAGGAAGGTGGCTTGGTTCTTTGTCTGTATATTGTTTTTCTTGTGAGGCAGAGCAAAGGGGAGAGGGCTGGAGTAATATATATTATTATTAACTTGCTTTCATTTCTATGCTGTTTATGAATAGAAAAGAGAGCACATATACGATGCAAATGTGTACAAGCACACAGATATAAATTATAGCCAGACTTTTTTGCCTATTTCTTGTTTCAGTTGTACATGCATTTACAGCATAAGTCAGACTGGATAAATGAATATGTTTACGAAACATTTAAATATTTCTATAATAGATGCCCAATGATAAACAAAAATAAAATATACTTTATTTTCAAATGAGTGCCCTGATAGAAAGCAACACTGCTCTTCACATCCTATACTGGTCAGGGAATCTTCTGAAAGAAAAGCAATCACTCGAGTGTCTGCAGGCTAAGAATAGAGTGTCCTGATGCACAGGCCTTTGGTGGAGCCACAGGCATGACCGCCATTTGAAGGGCAGTGAAGTCATGAGTCTAGCAATGCCTTCTAGGAGGGTTCTCAGATCCAGCTGAAATTGGAAGGCTGGTGGAAATTATCTTGCAGTTCATGCCATTTTCTGTTTACTATAAAACTATTATTTCATTTACTGTGTGTGTGTGTGTGTTCAGAAGAAATAGTTTTCAGTACATGTTTACAAAAGCTTAGGTCACAAGAAAGCCAGGGTGATGGACAGAACAACCAGAAAAGGTTATTGCGACATATATAATGCCTGCTACTCCAATACTTGCTTCCTGCTGTGTCCATGCTCACCTCCCAGCCTATGCCTGGCATGTGAGCACCGTCAATCTCCGAAGAGAAGAGGCTCAATACAGAGCTCTGAAAAGAAAAGTCAACATTACAGTTTCTCAAGAGGAGAAAGATGGGTTCAATTAACGGCTAATAGGAGAGATGTTCTGTTTTACAAGGTAATAATCCAGTTCCCAAGAGTAGAAGCTGAAAGACTAAGGGCTGAGGCTGAGTAATTCCCCCTGCTCCACCAGGGAATGGAATGTGGGCATTAGTTTGGGGGAAATGATGGCCTTCCTTGTAATGAAAGAGTTTCCCTTAGGCTTCCTCCTACCTCTACACACACTCTCAGGAACATGGAACAGGGCAAGAAAAATGGGACCCATACCAAGGCCTTCCACTTTGATATCCCTAGAAGTTGGAAACAAAGGGAACCTAAATTTCCCCCTGCCTTTCAACCCTTGAAGCTTTCTTAGCTGATCATAAAGATAACTGACAAGTTGAGAAAGAACCAAATGAGGTTCTACCTAACATCAAAGGACCGAGGGACTGCAATAAACCTAAGACCTGCTGCTTCAGTGTAGTAGAATACTGCCCAGAAAGGTCAAGACAAAAATCTAGGGAACCTGCAAAGAATGTGGATAATATAACATAGTCTGGGGCATCACATTCTGGGCATATGAGATTGAGGTTTTTAAAACTTAACTTTGGAATTAGTCATTGTCAACTTAGAAAACAATTTCATTCAGCAACCATGTTATCATTGTGGCTGGGTTCTCAGAACAATCCCTTCAAATCTGCTATGAGTAGTAGCTGAGAACTCTGGGTTTGGAGTCTGACTCAGCTGAGTTTTAAATGCCAGCTCGCTCTCACTTACGCAGCACTGCAACCTTAGGCAGATTCTAAACTTAGCTGAGTTTTGATTTCCTTTGTCAGAAAATGAAAAGTAGTGAGCATCTACGGCACACGGTTGCTACGATGATTCACTGAGACAACGCATATGAGGTGTTTACCATGTTACTCCCACCACCACAGTACCCACACAAATAACTGGTCATGTCTTCATAACGGAAGTGATGGCCCATCCTCCCATCCTCATGAATCTGAAGGATAAAATGTGTTACATATGAAATATATTCTACATAAATTTGTGTGTAGGATAATTTTTAAAATTCAACTTCTAGAAAACACATTTGTACAACATGATTAAGAGCTAGCCGGGCGGTGGTGGCGCACGCCTTTAATCCCAGCACTCGGGAGGCAGAGTCAGGCGGATCTCTGTGAGTTCGAGGCCAGCCTGGGCTACCAAGTGAGTTCCAGGAAAGGCGCAAAGCTACACAGAGAAACCCTGTCTCGAAAAACCAAAAAAAAAAAAAAAAAAAAAAAGAGCTAACCATTTTTTGAGGTGGGTATTCATAAGTGCAAACAAGTTCACTCCAGAATTAGAAGAATTTTGGGGGTGGGCCCCGCAAGTGTTTTACCACTGAGCTACATGCCCAACTCTCTTTTGACTTTTTGAGACAGAGTCTCACTAAGTTCTCTAGACAGGTCTTAAACTTGTGATACAGCTGCCTTAGTTTCCTTAGCAGCTAAGATTACAGGCAAGAGCTTCAGCTTGAGCTCTGTCCATTTCTTCCTTCATCTTTTAAAATAAAGTCATTTGACTTTCTTTATCATTGTAAAACAAACACGTTTACCACAAGTAATTTAGACTATAGAAGAGGAGGGGGGAGCAGGGAGGAGAGGGAGGAGGGGGAGGAGGAGGAGGAGGAGGAGGAGGAGGAGGAGGAGGAGATGACCCATTCATAGACCCACTAGGCAGAGATAATGTGTTAATATTTGTGTGTACTCCCTTCTGCTCTTGGTAGGTTTTATCACTAGGTTCTTTCTGGTTCTTAGGGTATATTATCTTGATTCTGCGTAGAATCAAGACATATTTGTTATGAGAGGAATCTCAGAATAATGGAATAGAAGCTGGGGATGTGGTTCAGTGGCAGAGCACCTACCTAGAACATGCAAGGCCCCTAGTTCTTGATTTAGTACCACAAAACAACTGACTCTGTAATAATCCCCTAGACTTGTGCGACAAAATGCTATCTGTCCTTCCCAGAACTAAGACCAGGTCTCTAGCACAAATAGGACACTGGCCAATCTCTTAGAGCCCCCCAAACCTGTCAGAGTATAGGATCATTACTTTATGCAAAATTTTCTGCATTACCACAGGAAAGTCATTCTTGGTTTCCAAGAAAAACTTTGAATCTTGAAAATAAATGCAGCCATAGTTCTTTTGAAGGCAGAAAAAAGACTGTAAACTGTTGGAGAGTCAATGAGGTTTCAAAGGGCAATGACAACAGGTGATAATGTCCTCTGACACCACAGCAGCAGAGTGTGACCTAAGTAGTTCACCTCCCATGGAGTTTGCTGGGCCTCTCTTTTGTCTCCTTTTCTTTGTCTTTGCCTGTCATCTCTCCTCAAGCTTGCTCTAGCATGGGAGCTAGGCAGATTGTTTTTTTAAGAAAGCTTTACAGCACCTTCATGCATATCATTTTAAAAGACAGTAACTTGAATATTTCTATTTTTCCTTTTAAAGAAAGACACTTGAACCTAGGTGGTATGATAATTTCTCAGATTTTTGTCTTTCTGTTGGTACTCTATGACAGACAACAAAAGAATTTCTGCCTGTGAACACTAAAGCAATCTGTAACTGGAGAAATCATTTGACTTGGAAGGAATGTTCGTTGATTCTAATCACACCTTATTCATATATATATATATATATATATACATATATGTATACATATATATTATAATATATATCATTGACATAGAAAATAGTGCAGCTTATGGCTCTTACTTGTGACAAACCCAACATTTGTTTATGGCAGTCTGCTTAGGAAAGGATCTTTTCACAGAGGTTTCATTTAGTGTATAAAATGGGGAACTAAAGGGTGGAGTTCCTTTGTGTGCATGAGCCATTTGGAAGTACTGGAGTTGGGTGCATGTCATTTTCCCAAGCGGGCATCTATCATTCCAGAGAGGGCATCCCCATTTTCAGATGCGGAGGAGGGGGCTGCCTTCGCTCTCTCACATTGATCTCCTTGGGCAGGCATCAAAGCAGTGCTCATTGGAAACCAGTGCAAGTAAAACACAGCCTTTCATCCCTGACTGCAGATCCTGAACTTTTCGATTACGATTAAGGTTCCTTTTTCCTTAATGTAAAGGAATATGAGCTCATTGTTTCGTTTTGTTTTAATTTGAAAAGACAGAAAAGTAGAAAAAGCAAACTAACAAATTAGAATGGTGTGAGATCATGCCTAATTCGGATGGAAGGAGACTTCCCCCACTTTAACCTCAAACTACAACTTTCTGCCACTCCAGACACAAGCATCCTTCCTCTCTTCCCATCCCCTTTGTTTGGAACACTTTCCCATCCTTTCTCTCCTTTATCTGTTGAATTCTTGCTCTTCTCTTAGTCTGAGTTCAAAAGCTACCTGATCCAAGTAGCCTTTCTTGATACTCCTAGGAAGGCTGCTAACTTTTCCATCTGTGATACTGCCACTCTTTTGTAAATAGCTCTGTTGGGGAAATAATGTCTATATAAGACATTATATATTTATATGTCTGTCTCCTTGACTGGACTGGGTAGGGGTCCTCTTCTCATCAGAACCTAAGACTGAGCATAGAGATAGGTTTCACAACTCTTGATGGTAAAGTTCTACACAGGGGCAAGATAACATCTACATGACCTGAAACTCATTTTTGACACATTCAAGATATATTTTGTTGCTTTCATCAGCGGCTAGAAGATACGCCTGAACTTATAAGGCTGCCTAGCAAAACTTAGAGTGGTGGTCTGAGAGGGGGGCAAGAATTAGCCTCGATTTTGGATCAGGGAGAGATCAGCTTGTACTTTTTTTTTCTTTATGTAACTTCTTAGTGTTACCTAATCCATTGCCACTTCAGACTAAGTCAGAGGGGGAATTCCAGGAAGCAGGAGGCTACAATACTTACAGGTAGTTCCACCAGGCGGAGGGTCAGTAACTTTATTATCACTGGTTAGAGGTTGGGCCAGAAGCTTGGTGTATAGGTGTTGGGTGAACTATTCAACTACCAATTTTTAATTTGAAAAGGGAAAGATATTACTCATGTGCTCTACCAAACAGTATGTGGGATATGAAAAGGACCTGGTATACAGTATCACAAGTGAAGTGATGGAGAACTTCAGAAGAGCAAAAGAGGGAGAGACACACAACCCCAATGTTCTAAAAATACCAGAGGTAGAAAAGACTCTGATGACTGTATTGTTTCTGCTTTGACGTAATCTGAGTGCATGGTATTCTGCCACCAGTGTTCTAAATTTCAACATGTGTTCCTTAAAGAAAACATGAATCCCATACACAGACTGCCGGTCAAGTATAAAATTGCCTTTAAATTGAGCTAAGCTATTTCTAAAACTAGTTGTGTGTTGCAAAGTACCCAGTTGGGGGCAGACAAAACAAACAGATGATTTCTGAATGCTTCCAAAAGAATCCTGTGTTTCTTTGTGTGCTGTTACTTTAATAAAGCAAAGGGTTTTTCAATTTATAATCAGACCCAGACAGCTTGCTTGCAAGCTGAGTACTACATTGAGTACTACACCAGCGTTCCTTTCCAAATTATGTTTTTAGCCATTGATAGATCTTCGGCATGGATGTTGAAACTGATAGATGCACACATCCATTTTTCTTGAGAGTGTGAAATACTGTACTGTGAGAAATGTCTAAAGGTACTAACATGCTTTCAAAAGAAACCCTTCCAATAACATTCACCCAAAAGAATCCCGCCATTAATTCCTATCTACAGCTTTTGTCATTTTCTCTTACTATCATTTCATTTATTTGGAAGTCGCATACAGGTTCAAAAAAATGACTTTAAACAAAATATCCTATCTGAGTGCCCAGACGGAAACACCTCCTTTATAAATGTCTTTTTCCCGGGAAGAGCAGTATCTAGATTAACAGTTATCCTCAGAGCCCCAAATAGACAGAAGCCATACAGCAGAGGCTTCCAAAAACGTCCCATTTATAAATGCGTCTGGATTGACAAGTTAATTTCATTTAATTTTTTTATTTTTAACCTTTAACTGATACATAAAAATTATACATAGCAACAGGGCAATTTCAAGATTGGGCTGGTTTACTGTGTTTATTTTAAGAAAGCTCTATATGTGACTGCTGCCAATTACTAAACCATTTCTTCTGTGAAGTGTTCCCTGAAGATCACTCAGTGGAGGGCCTGTCTTTCTGAAAACTATCTCTGTACTTTGAAAATTCTTCAGCTTTTGCTTATAGTTGAGTCTATTTCCACTAGATTGCCCTGGAGATTGTGTCTTTGTGTTTTCAGTGTCCAGCACACATTGTAGCATTACAGGGTGCTTGATAAGTTACTGTTGAGCTGAATAGTGATAGACACATGCCTATATAATTCACTTCAGTCAAATGTGGGAAAATTTCTACCAGTTAAAAACCAATGCCCTGCACAGACTGAAGTGAATTCTTCGAGTGGTTCAGAAGACCAAAAATGAAAACAAAGAACAGTGGACTGTGAAAACAGAAAGACACAATCGCTAGGTGTCTGCGCACAATGACTCAAGTTTTTAATCCCAGCACTCAAAGGGCAGAAGCAGGTAGAGTTCTGTGAGTTTGAGGCCAGCCTGGTCTATACAATGAGGTCCAGGACAGCAAGGAATATATAGAAAGACTCCATCTCAAAAACCAAAACCAAATCTAAACTAAACCAAAACAAACAAAAAAAATAGCCCACATCTGAGATGTTACTCATATTAATTTTCTACCTGTAGGCCAATCTCTCAAAACTCACTAAAATTCAACAAGAACAACAAAAAGAAAACAACCAAAGACTAATACCTAACTATCCTTGAGTTGGGTTGGCTACATGTGTGATTCTTTGGGTAACACAGTTCTCATAAGATTCTCGTAGGAGTTGTACTGGGCTTCTCATATGATTTCTACCTCTTAATTATAACCCAGAAGCTGTTGGAGGGAACCTGAGTAGGGGTGAAGGTTGGATGGGAATAAAGGGAATTAGAATCTGCATTTTGGATCCTCACTGCTGTTTTAAGAACTATGAAACATACACTTAGGCTTGTGTAAAATGAGTCATGTGAGTACATTGAGAATGTCTTGCTACCCCTTTCTCTGGTGAACTCACTGTTATAATAATGGAAATAACTGCAAGCCAGTTCATTGAATTATAAGATCTCCTTGTAAGCAGAAAATATTTTATTTACTCAATAAGGGGTCCTGAATGGGGAAGTTCATTCTACCCTGTGTTGCTGAACTAGATATTTATACCTGGAAAGCTTACACTTAAATATGGCATAGTTATAGTATCATTTTTTTCTTTAACACAGACAAATTATAGATATTAATTAAGCATTCTACTCAGAAGAACTAAATAACATGTATGTAAAAAAACTTTGCTCCAGTGATTTTTGACCTGAAAACACAATGGCTAATTGTATGCTGAAACAGAGGGGAAAAATTCTCTCACCTTCTTCGGCTGGATAAGGTTTCTTCACGTTCAACATGAGCAACTTTTAATACCTTCTTGTCAATAAACAGATCTTCAGGATAATAAGCAGATCTATATTGGCGTTGCTGGGAGTGGGCACACAACTTGCCAATCTGAAAAAAAGAAATGTAATATAATAGTACAATGCGTTCACAGATATGATGGCAGAAACAGATTTGAGATGCACTGCAATTTCCTCCCTTAATTTCCCTTCAAAGAACAGAACAGATTCATTAATAGAGTCAAAACAGGTAATAAGGTTTTAAGCAAAGAAGCAGAAGTAGAAAGGAAGGCAGAAGACCGATGAGGAATTCTGTACCCATTCTAAGTACAGTCTACTCAGATCCTTAAGATGAAAGGGAAAATATTGGAGAGGCCTCTCTACACAAGCCTCACTGTACTGATATCTTTCAATGGCACTTGCTGTTTGTATGTAAGTAGAAGTTCACAAAAGACAATTTAGAAATTTGAGACAATCTGATACAGGAGATGAAGTGGTTTGAGGGGAGGCACTGAGTAGCCTCTTGATAGAAGAGCAGCCTTCCATACACAAAGTGCACCCCATTCCTAAGTGTGTCCTTACTAGACTCAAGTGAAAGGATTTTGAAAAAATGTCAGTATAGTTGCTCATCTGGATTTCCTAAAAAGGCCTGAGGGAAGCAAGCATATCAACCAACCTATAGTCAGTGTCATCAGAGGAACCAACTAAATAATTATAGGATTTTATGAAAAGAGTACAGACTCTTAAGACAGCTGGATTTCCTCCACCCTTTCTACTACTTCTCACACATCCACTCAAAAACACTTATCGGATACTTCTTTCACACCCATATGGCAAAGATTTTTAAAAAATGATGCCACCTTGCTTACTTAGCTCCATTTTAACTTATTTCTGTGGTTAAATTATTTGCTGACTATAATGTCTAAAACAACTTCCATATATATATATATATATATATATATATATATATATACACACACATACATATATATGTATGTGTGTGTGTGTGTGTGTGTGTGTGTGTGTGTGACTATTAACTTTATTATATGGCTCCCTGTGCTAGACTCTATGTTAAATATTATCACCTCTACTTTATAAAGAAACTGAGGCTCGAGGAGGTTAAGAGACTTGCCTAAAGCAAACAGGTCCAGATCCACTGGATTATCTTTGAACCCATTAGTCTGACTACAAATCTTAACTCAATTCCACCTCCCTTGAACACGATGCCCGCCTTTCATTTGCTTCCATATTGTTTTAGAAAGAAAAAGAACCAAGCTTCAATAACAGATCGCCAACTAACATAGCTCAGGTGACTATACAGAGAGGAGTTCTATGAGTGCCACTTCTGTACCTTCATACAGTTTAGAGCAGGCTTTATACACTGCCAGGCAAATAAGTGAGTGGAAGGAATTTTCTATTACAGTACCAGGCCCCAAATGCCAGTCTATCAATAAGCCATTGACTCTGTGGGGTCATCTGGCTTCTGGATGGTTTAAGATGGACCAATAGCACTTACTGGGTTATCTATGTATACATAGAGGCATACATGCCCAGTTTGCATAACTTTGGCAGGCTTCTCATGTAAATTCTTGAGTTAGAAAACATCTTAAATGAGCAGCAGAATTACCCCCATTTATGAAAGACAGAACCCATCATTTTATGTTCAAACTAGCCATCATCAATCATTTATTCTAACATGGAAAAAGAATGAAGACCCTGGAAAATATTCCATCTAACTTTGGAATGCAAGGTACTGAAATTTTCACATGTGACTATGCCACACCATATGACTTGGGCTAACTCTAACTTCACGTAAAGAATCTGTATTCTCTGAATCCATCCTACCTGGGCAGTTTGCTAAGGTATTTTAGGCTAGGTAGGGGCTAGAAATAACTGGCAGACTACATTGTAACTTTATGTCAATAGGCTAATACAATAAATGGTTATTATTATTATTTAAACTTCAGGTAAATTTCATTTATTATTGTTTTTTAAATTGCAGATAAATTTCAGATATAAACACTATTTTTGTTCTTTAGGTGTCTATATATTCTGACATGAGCATAGATCTATGTGAGGGTCTGTGTTTTACCAGGTTCAAAATATTGTCACATTCAGGAGCACAGGCCACATTCTCTTTACATACCTGTTCCACATACAATATCCAAATAAAAACCTATCACAATATGTTATCTAGGTAAAAAAAATAACATAGCTGTAAGATGACCCTCACCATGGAAAATGGACCCTTTGTATCAGTGAATTCTCACTGGACCATAACATGACTTTAAATATTTGCTCCCAACCCCTATTCCAGCCTACTAGAAAGTGGAGCAGCTGAAGCAAAATAGGAAAGTTAAGGACAAAGGACAAAGTAGCCAGGCAGTAGTCTGATCTTCCTTCCCAAGTTCCGAATGTGGCATTATCAAGACTTTCCAGGCACTGCATGGGGTAAAAGACAAATGCCAGCATCTTGCCAACACCTCAAACTCCAATCTGAGATAAGCTGTGCCTTATCAGACAGGCTCTATTTTCTTCCACTAATCTACCAGGAATCCAGTTTTCTCTCACACAAACTTTTCATCAAAGGTAGCCTGCCCCCACTTAAAATCCTCTCAACACATCTTTCACCTCCACACGCAAATCTGGAAGCAAACATCATGAGCTTATTTTGAGACTAGACGCTAACAGAAAGCGTAATTGACAGAGATGCGGTATTCCCACTGACGATGCCTTTCAGCTTCTCACTTGATAAACCGCAAACTATGGTGTAGTACCTTAGTCACATTCCCCAGCTGCACTCACAAAAGGAGCCGGACTCTCAGGAGCTGTTTTCGAAATCAATAGCCTGCCTAGGAGTATTCAACTCTTAAATAAGAAATGCAATCCAATTTCCTTTCCCTGAGTAATGTACCTGGTCAAGAATGCTGCTACCTTTAAATCTGGTTAGTTGGAGTAAATTTATTAGATATGTGGGTGTCTCTATCAAAAGACTAGGGATTTAAAACCTCCCCCCACCCCGAACCATGATTCCTAATGGCGCCTTTATTTATGTGCTAGAACCTAGGACAGGAGAAGCACCAGCTCTCTCAAGTGTTACAAGGCCTGACAACTAAGAAGGCATTGCCTATGCGTGTACTCTCGGCACCAAGTCATTCTGGCCGTCTCAGCACCATTTCTCTCCAACAGAGTCTTCAAGTATTGTCTTCATGTATACAGGAAACGAATGCATTGCCCGAGCATCAGGAGACTCGGCCTACAAGCTGCTGCTTCTTTCTGTTTAAATGATCACAACTGTACACACTGATGTTTCAACATATGTTGTCCAGGCATCAAATCAAGGCACTTAGCATATCCATCATTTCAAATGTCTATCTTTTTTATGTTGGAAACATTCAAGACCCTCTTTTTTTTTTTTTTTTACATTTATTTATCTGTTTGGTGAGGCAAGCACCTTTATTCACTTATGGGTTACATAAGGCTATTGTTTTTGCAAGTATATTCTTTCATTCTTCACTAACCCTAAGGAATCTTTACATTTTCTTTCTTAAGAAATATATAGTGTAGGAGCTAGAGAGATGGCTCAGTCATCAAAAGTGCCTGTGGTGTCAAGAACAAGGACCTGAGTGTGATATCTAGCATTCATATAAAAGCTGTGTGTACCTCCATATCCCCAGGGCTACAGCACATGTACTCAAGCATATCCCTGAAGCCTATTGGCCAGTCCACCTAACTGAATTGATAGAGCAGTATGCTCACCAAGAGATCCTGTCTTTAAAACGAAACTGGCAAGCTATGGAGGAGACATTTGACATTGATTTCTGCCCCCAAAATATGCAATGTAAGACATATGTGTGTGGGTTACTTAAATGTATGTGTTTTAACTTAGATAGCCTGTAATAGAAAGAAAGAAGGGATGTGGGAGAGGAAGGAACAAAAGCATAACTCAAAAAGTTCTCTTGTTTGGTTGTATGGCGCAAGAAGAGCCATGGACACATTATACTGCCCTCGGAAACCTAACTGTTTGCCCAGGGATGAACTCAGAGATCAGTACAACTCTCCTCTCAGGAGCTGCCCCTGAGGCCACCAAGACTCTTGAGCCTCTGGAGGGTATTTGCAGTTTTAGTGACTTATAGATTAGCTTTTCTGCTGGCTCCTATCTAATAACTGCTCTCAAAGAACGTTTTCTGAGAAATGTTGCTAAATATTTGTTATAACTTTAGTCTCTGTTTATTAGCTGACTCATTAGAAGCTCGAAGAGCTCAAAATAAATTTTCTTGTAGGATTATGCAAATTAAATATAAACTGGGCTCTTGGGAACTACTTTGAACAAATAATGCCCCTGAAATTCATTTGGGCCAAGGTGTGACAATTCTAAAAGTTTCCAGTTAAACTAAAACATTGAGCTTTGTTCTCTTAAACCATATACCATGTGGTTGTACAATTTTGTTTAATTAAATCTGAAAAGTTTTCAAACAAAATATACATTGAAATTATCAACTTTTTAATAGTAGTAACCATACCCATTTAACAATTCTACAGGTATAATAAAAATGCTAATGTATGTTAATGTTTAGTCTGTGGTTAATGTTTTGTCTTGTTAATTTCCCCAGGGCTTTTATTACTGATTTAAATCTGCCACACTACTCAACTGATTGCACTGCTTCCACAAACTGCATGGAAGTAGCTCAAATGAATACTGATGAAGAGAAAGGAACAAACATTTAGCTAAGCAAACCATTCTTATTATATGTGTGTAATTGTTACATACATTTTCATGCAATGAGATGGGAATGACAGGCATTTTCCACTCATTTTCTGTACAGAAAATATGCATATGAGCATTAAATTAATTTATAACCTTGCACTTGAAGAAGCACATCATTATTAATTAACTATTGATTGATCTGGATATAGAGCAGAGAGGATAATGAACAGACCTGGTGACAATGTGGTTTTTTTTTCTACCCTACAGACATTTTACTGTGACTCATTATTAATTGCCAGGCCATTAAAGTAAAAGCTCTCTAATAATTTGCAGTGTATTAGGAATCAAGCTATTTTAAGAAATCAGGTGGCATTACCCAATCATTTTATACAAGTCATCGCTTGAAATTGGAACCTGGTGGGGGAAGGGGGAGAAGAACTGAAAGCCATACAGATCAGTTTGCCTTTAATTTGAAGTACATCACTGTATTAAAGTGAAAAGGATGATTTGGAATCAGGACACCTGGGTTTTGAGTAACAGCTCATCGTCTGACCATTTCAAGACATCAGACAAGATACTTAACTTCCTTGAAGCTCTTAGTTTCAGCATCTGTAAAACTGAGACAAAAGCAATGCCTTCCAAGCCTGGCTAGAAGATGAGGATGAAGTAAGGCAGTGGCCCAAAGGGTAATGCCTCACCTATCTGTACCAACTCATGTGTACTGGAGCCTACATACTTTTGGCAGCCTGCCTCAGTGTGTCATAGTCCTGGCTTGGCTGGTCTGACACATACAAAGCTATTGCTAATGCTGTGCAGACGTGCTCTTACATTTACAAACTATGTTTTGGTGGGCTGTTGTTGTCCCTTTTAAATAGCTTCCAGGATAAATAGAAATCACTTAGCGATCTTAGTCACACTGATGCACATTTAATAGCCTTAGGGCAAGGTTTAATATGACTAATAAGACCCACATCTAGAGACTCAAAAAGCTGGGGTCCTAAAACAAGTAGCATCAGCAGTCTATGTGAGCACTTGTGTGACATGCAAATTTAGGGGCCCAAACCCAGACACATTTTCTCAGAAGCCCTGGGAGTGGGGTCCCATCATCTGTGTGTTCTAGGCTGCTCTTCAACTCATCGTTTTCCTGCTTCAGCCTTACGAGTACTGGTATTATAGATATGTACATGCCTGGCTATCATCACTTGAAAATTATTTGTAAGTATATAACTTTCAGGCTATCTGTGTGGAAGTATATACATTTGTAGTTCATTTTGCAAAAATACTTTTATTTTAAAAATGTCTCTATACCTCATTGTTATAGAGGTTCATGCCTTTAATCTTCAGCACTCAGGAGACAGAAGCAGGTGGATCTCTCTGAGTTCGAAGCCTGCTTGGTCTACATAGCAAATTCTAGGCCATCCATGGTTACATTCTGAGTTTCTTTATAAGAAAATAACTTGTCATGGATCATATGAATCTATAAATTACAACTGTACTTAAGAAACAAAGTTATGGTGGTGAGTGATATAATCTCGGCAGTAGACCACGGTTCTAGCATGAATAACTAGGTTTGATTATCAGAATATGGGAGGGGGAGGCAAAAGCTGTCTTTCCCTTGACCTTAGAGGTACAAACAATTTATTGGTTTTGCTTAAGAGACAGAAAAAACATGAACTTGGGTGGGTAGGGAGGAGGGGGAGGACCTGGGAAGAGTTGTAGGAAGGGAAAGAATATGATCAAAATATACTATATGGAATTCTTAAAGAACAAATAAACATATTAAAAAATACAAATAATTTGTTATTATGTTTGCCCTAGGAGAACATTTAAGAATAGCATTACCATTCAAGCTAGGTTATAGTGGTTTCTTGAATTCAACCATTCTCACTTTAAAGGAAATGAAATTCAATATTCAAAATAAATGTTATGAGTTCTTTAAAAGTCAAAACTGTTCATTGCAGCTTTTCAAAGTGGAAATGTAAAAGCCTCTGAAATATCCTAGGTGATAACTTACTGTGTTATATTTGCCAGAACAGTGTACACAACAGTGGAAAAACTAATAAAACACTGGAGGGTTCACACTGTTGCATGCCAGCTCGGGGAAAAGTCAGTTAATAAAATCCTGCCACATTTGAAGGAAAGAGAGAGACTAAAGTCTGAGCTGCAAACATAAAAATGAAGTGAATATATCCTCTACAGAATGTACTTCCTCCTTCCATACACATGGGCTGGAGTTACTATTTTGCTTATATTCAGTTGTTAGCAGCAGTAATTAATCTTCCAGGCTCTATTATGTGAAAGCTTAGTGTGCATGTTGAGGGTGGGGGTGGGGGAGCAGGGCATTAGTAGTATTGAAGTATCTAAACCATTGAAAAACATTGTTTAAATACACAATGTTTCCTCAAATGAATCTGATGACATTTGCAATCATGGTGTACAAGCTATGGAGTGGGGGTGGACGGGGGGCACTGAATCATGTGTAGAAGGAGTGACACCAGACTGCAAGAGTCAGTGTGGTTTTACTGCCAAGAACTCACACTTAAAAAATAGCCATTTTCACTTAAGAATATACTTGAAGAAACAGTCCAAAGCAATTGACCCTTTACTGTATGTCTTTTTGGATATTACATGTGTGGTGAAATGGGATGTCCACTCAAAATACTCCCATTACATTACTGAAGTATGATACTCAACAAGAGTATGTATGTACCGTGAGTTATGCTATAAACTAAACATTCATGAAACGCTGTTTTGACCTGGAAGATTGGCACACAAACTGTCTTCCAACTTGAAGTTTGGTAGGTATTTCCTCAGAACTAAATGTGCAAGCCCCTTCCTTCAAGGAAAACAATTGCTAATGTTTCAAGCCAATGATCAAATTTTCACATGCAGGCAAAATTAATACTTTTGGGAGCAAAGCCTTGTATCTGCCATTAGGACATCCACTTGACATTTTTTAAAGGTAAAGGCTTTCCAATTCAAACAGTGGTAATACTTATGATCACGATTCTGTGATATGTGCTTCTATCTGGCATATGGGCATAGTTCAGACAAATAATTTTCAAATAACCAATGTATCCTAATATAAAAATCTCCATGGCAGGTAGAAAATCATGCAAAGAACAAAAAGGGAGTAAGTCCTCAACAAGGTTAATGGCTGAGGTACAGAGCAGAAAGCTCACTCTTTATCTAGGAAGTCTATGTCCTTCAAAACTGTCTATGAGAATGATGGAGAAATCAAGACATTCTGAGGCAGAGGGTAGATCAGTTTGTTGCTGGCAAATATGGTCACTCTCCAGAAGCCCTCAGAAATACAAGAGCACGGATCTATAGGTGGAATCTGGAATTGCTGGGAAAGTTTACCATGTAAGTTAATACAAAAACAGAGTTGGTACAGTTTTGTTTGTAACTCCCCCCATCTAGTTTAATATACAAGTGTGAATAAGTACTAACTACAACTTTGTTGGTGTGGTTTTACAATATTGGCACAAAGAACATAGGTAAGAAAACATTTTGTAACCTACCAAAATGAAGTTGGTATTAATCAAAATTAGTAATGTTATGAAAAACACAGGAACAAAATGGTACGATAGGAAACCGCTAACAAAAAGAAGGTAACAGTTAAAAACTAAAGAAAGAAATGAGATATAAGGCATTTAGAAAAAAAAAATCACAAAGTGAGAGCTCCAGATTCTATTTTATCAGTAATTCTATTAATGACACATGCCAAAAGGTAGAGATGAGCCGGGCGTTGGTGGCACACGCCTT